>SJYX01000401.1:16937-42041 GCA_006410675.1 Oreotragus oreotragus | reverse complement strand
CGTCATCTCCGGAGGGTCCTGTGTCATCGCTTGATGCTAAATCCCCAGCATGTGAGTATTCCTATGTAGATTTTTTTGAGGGGGCGGAAAGGGGTAAGAAAGGAGGAACAGAGCCAACGGTAGACTCGGGTAGTTCTTGATCTGGGCAAGAGGATAGTTTCTGAAACGTTGCCCCTGTCTCCTTCCTAGGTGCAGCTCCTTTTTGACAATGAAGTTCTCCCTGACCACATGACCATGAAGCAGATATGGCTGTCCCACTGGTTCGGCAAAGTAAGGCAGTGCCAAGGCAGCCCCCAGGGCAGAGGTGGGCCGGGGGGCCTTCTGGGTAAGAACGCTCCCACTGACTTCTTCCCCTTGTTTTTCCCTTAGCCATCCCCTTTGCTTTTGCAATACAGTGTGAAAGAGAAGAGGAGGTAGGGGCCAAGCCCCCACCCATCCTTGTCCCCTCCCCTCCCCAGATATTTATGTGAAATTAACTTCGGCTTTATTTTTTGAAATAAAAACTTGTAAAAAGCATCTCTCCTTGCCCTCTTTTGTTCTGCCACACACTCCTGCTTTGTCCTGTGTCCTGCTTCCCTGTTGAGAAGTCTTCTTGAGTTTCATCGAAAAGGAGGGCCTTTCTGTGTTGGTGTTCCCTCAGTGAGTTACCAAAGGACAGCTGTAGAGAACCTTACAGATGTAAAACTCGGAAAGTGAGCCGAGTGAGCCAGGCCACTCATACCTTCCTCTTTTGGTGAAGGGAAGGGGCGCTCTCGCTGTCCTTGAATGTTACCACATGTAAAGCAGACCTGAGTGCATCAGGTGTCCTAATTCAGTAGTGGTGAGAATGGGGCTAGGGTCTGACAGTGGCCACAGCAGGATTAAAGAAGAGTGATATTTTAAAGAAAATACAAAGAATTGCACCATGGGAGGAGCCTTAAAAAAAAAGAAATTGGGATGCAAGAACACATTGGGGATCGTCACAATTGGAAACCTGGCTGTCCATGTGAGATTCAGGTGCCTGGGCTAGGTGAAGCCAGGGTGTGGAGAGGGTGGTTGAGAGAAGGGAACTGGTTCCCAGAAAGGGCACCTTTGGCGAACAAGAGGGAAGCAGCAGGGTGAGAACTCTCTTGAGTAGTTTAGCAATCATTCCTTGTCGGTTTGAGCCAGACAGTAACAAAGGAGGGAACTGGAGGCCAAAGCAAGGCGTTCCCCTGTAAGAAGTTAATGGGCTGCTGTGGAATCTGGGACAAGCTGAATGGTACAGGCAGCATAGACGTTGCCAGAACCTGATGTTAAAGCCCAAATCTGGCGTTGGCCAAGTCTGACAGTACGAGTTCAAGGGGGTCACTGAGCGTAGCTTGTGAGGGCTGAAGGTGTTTGAGCTTCCCTGGATGGAGACTGGGTGGCAGAGGACTCAGGAAAGGGGACAGTGAAAAACCCTTAACTGGCCAGAGGAGCCAGAGGCTCCGGGGGCAAAAACCCTGAGCTCTCTCCCAGGACACAGTAGGCCGGGGCTTTGCTCCCCATGGATGAAGCCTGTGGGCCGAAAGAAAGGCCTGTGTGGGGAGACTGCAGATGGCAAGGCAGAGCCCTGGTACGAACTGGGCAGGCAACAGGGCCCAGGGTGGACACTGCCCAGGCACAATTCCCTCCTGGTACCATTTCCAGGATTCCTGAACCCCCCATGCTTCAGGCCTCATGCCTGATTTGTATCCCCCACTCCCTGCCCCCAGCCGTTCCTGAAAGCGTAAATTCACCTCCTCCAGAACAACTTTCCTCAGTCAGAATCGGGCCTTCTTCCAGTGTCTTTGGCCTGCCTCAACACCAGCACATATCTCGAGGATTCTGATTAATTGTATCTATCCCAGGGTTCCCTATTCTGTTCTCCCTGAATTTAAGCTCTGGGTACTCCCAGGCTCACTCAAGCCACAGTACTCAGATTGTTCTCAAGGCATTTGTGTGTGAAATGGGATTTCCAAGGCAGGTGGGGTGGGGTGTTGGAGGTAAGGAGAATGGAAATACCCCTGGGGACTTTTTCTGGCATAGTAGTCCAGTTGGGGCTTGGCGGAAGCTTGATGTCTAGCAGGCTCAGTCAGAAGATAACTCCGGGGGAGACCTGAGGACCAAGCCTTAGGATGAGGCCTTTGATGACACATGACTTGCAGCCAAGAAGCCCCAGAAGGCGCTCAGGCCTGGATCTGGGGTGGCACGGCTCCCAGCCTGACCCCCAGCTCAGCAGAGCCTTCTTTTTGTCAGCAGCAGTGGCAGCCGGCTGATGCCGGCCATCTGCAGGTACCGCACCATTCTCTAGCTATGGGTCCATTACTTCCCTCCCCAGCCTGCTCCACACAGATCCTGCCCCTCGGGGTCACTTGGGTCTCTGTCTGTGCCAGGGTGGGCAAGTCAAGCCCGCAGTGCTCTTGGGTTCAGTGGCCTAGAACACACATGCCTGCTCAGAGAAGCAGCTGCAGGGCTGCCCCAGTACGCTCCCAGGTGCCCCGGACCTCATGGAGTGCCAGGTTGGAAATGTCAGTCCTCACCTGCAGGGCCAAGCTTGCCCATGCTCCTGATGCCCTTTCTCACCAAACTCTTTTCGTGGTCCACATTCATCTGGGCACTGAGATTTGCTCTCCCCTTTGGCACAGAGGAGGACAGATCCCTCCCAGGACTTGGAGGTGAGCGACGGTGAGGAGACAGGGAAAAGGGACTTCCCTGGAACGATGTGCCTCAAGGGGTATGCCAGTGTCAGGGTGCGGTGGGGGTGGTGAGCATCCCACTGCTCCCCCACCCCAGCCTGCAGACCCCCGCGTTGGCAGCAATTGCACAGAGCATTTTGTGAGGTGGTGTAAAGGGCCTAAAGAACGCACAGACCCAGGGTCCTGGAAGTAAGGAAATGAAGATTTATGTCTGAATCGGGTCACTCTGCATTAACGTTTTCTGAAAGAGAAAACCATCCCAGAGGTGTGTGAGATGGAAGGACTTCCGGCCCCCGATCTTCCCTCTTCCGTCTGGAGTTTCTTCACTTAAACACCCATGGCCCTCTCACCTGATTAACAGGTTTTCTCTAAGATGGGGAGATGGTGAGGAGAAGCACTCCTCTTGGGGCTGTCCTTCTCGGTCATCCACCACCCCTAGGAGGTTATTCTGAGGAACCCTGTCCCCTTCCCTCACTCACAGAACTCAGAGAAATGTGTGTGGTGGGAAATCCAGGGGCCTGAAGGCCATTTATTGAGCCGATATCGATGTAAAGAAGAGGGGGTACATCTGGAGTAGGCCTGGGTAGAGGCATCTGCAAGATGAGAGGGTGGACAAAGGCAAGTCAGAGATGCAGTGTCAGGGAATGAGAAATAAGATGGGGGGGATGGGGAAAGGGAATTCTGAAAGAAGGTGGTGTGTGTGAGAGAAGGCATCCTTAAGTGGGAATGGAGGTATCTTCTGAAGAGAAAGTGAGAAAGAGGGGATCTCTACCAAGTGAGGGACCAGAGGACCCCCAGATGTCCTCTAAAAGGGGGACAATGGGAAGAATCCATCAAAGAAGGGGAGTGGCAGGCAGGAATGTAGGCGCAAGTCCTTCTGAGAAGGACCCAGGGCAGAGAGGCTTGGGCCCAGGGGGTAGGAGGCACTGTGGGGAGAGGCGCACTGGAGCACAGCACCACTGTCAAACTGGGCTTCGGGGAAGCCTAGGAGACAGCCGAACACCCCCTCCTCAAGCCAGGTTTAATCTCTTAATCTCCCTCATTAATCATTCCCCCTCCTCCTACACCCCTCAGAGGATCTGGTTTCTCCCCAGCTCAGGTTCCAGGGTCTTTGCTGGGAAAAGTCCCCTCCTGAGGCCCCACAATTGTCTGGACAAATCCCTGGCTGCTGGGATGACCTTAGCTGGGCTCTGCTGTCAGCAACCTCTTCCCTTGACTAGTCTCTCCTTCCCTCTCCTCCCCCCAAAACCTACATCTGATTGCCCAAGCCCATTGTCCAACCCCATCTGTAAGCCTGGAAAAGGTTGAGAGACAAAAGGGGAGGAAAGCAAAGGTCCTTCAGGAGCGCTGCACAAGAACACACAAGAGTAACTAAGAGCAGAAGAGATGACATAAAAGCTACATAGAAGATGCATAAGTGAAGGTCAGAGTGTCTTTTTGGTGGCAGGACACGAGCTAGGCACTTCCTGCAGCCTCCCTAGAAAGACCTTCTTTCGTTGCAGACTCAGTGAAACCACCAGCATGGTTCAGAGGGCTGAGGCCTCCTGCCTCTCTGCCACCTGCCACCATTAATAATCAGTTAGCAAGGTCCTGAGGCCTCTCAGCTTTCCACTGTCTGCTCTCTGACCCAACAGTAGGCACACTGGGCTGAGTTTATTGCTTAGGCTGCCATGAAGGTACTATGTGAATATCTGGGTGTGTCTTAGGGGATGGGGAGTATCACTGGAGGGAGTCCTTTATCAAGAAGACCCTGTGTTTCTCCACCTTTGCTGGATGTGGACTAGGTCAATGCCTCAGGTTACATGGGGTTTCCTGACCCCCATTATCAAAGTGCCTTCCTGTCCTTGTAAAGGAATCTTTATCCAGGTGTCTTGGCTCTCCCAAGCTCGGTTTGGTGCAGCCCATCTTCAGGCTCCACTTGCCCCAGAGCAGACAGGTGGACTCAGAGGATCACTGCACAAATGGTGGGAGGAATTCTACAGAGAAGGTGACCAGGAGGGACTTCATGGCACTGTTTGAAGAAAACAGAAGGAAACCCCGCGTTCCCTAGGAACGGTGAGTTCCTCAGGAGTGGTGGGGCTTTTCTGCCTCTGTGATGTGACCGGTGAACAAAATCCTTGCCCTGCTGAACCTTCACTGGTGAGCAGTGCCGTCCCAGAGCTGCCTTCTTCCTACAGTGGAAGGACGTGGTGGGAGCCCAGGACTAGAATAAGTGTGGGAGAGAAGGAAGACGGGCCTTGGATAAAACAGAAGAGAAATCCCTGGTCTCAGAATTCGCAGTTGGGTTTGTAGGGGTTCTGTCTCCAGATCTGGTTGGGTAGATGAAGTCTGCACTTGAGGTTACTCTTCTACAGTCAGTGGCCCTGATGCTCCCGGGCACTGAGTGGTTCCCACGGTTGCAGATGCTGGGTGGTTTCCGGGCCTCTCCAGGCTGAAGGACCCATACTTCAACTATAGGAGCTTAAAAGGAAGACTAAGACAGATCGACTGATAGATGGAAAGACTACTCAGGAGGCCCTCAGTGGAGGCCAGTCTTCACTGGCCTCCTGGGCAGTAACAGCAGCTCTGGTTTGCTGTGTTCTCTTTCCTGAGATCCAGGTCCCCGGCCGGTTCTGCGTGTGTTTAGACTTCCTCGGGGCCTCTGAGCCGTGGCAGGGCGGCCTCGGATTCGGCCAGAGAGCCGGCAGAATCCACTCACCTGCACTTGCTTCCCCGTGGCATCCCCAGAATCCCCGGTTACAGTCGCCCTGCCCGGCGGTCCTTCCAAGTCTCCAGGCCCGCAGCCCCCAGCGCCGCGCTAATGACTTCCAGCCGCCGGACCTCTTTAAGAGAGCTCCGCAGGGGTGGGGCGGGACGAGGGGGCCAGGTCAGGAGACAGAGGTTCTTACCAGGTGAGGCTGGGGACCCTGCCACTGTCGGCTCTGCTCTTCCTTCTTGAAATTTCGCAAATCCCCAGCCGTTGGGGCCAGGGAAGGCAATTTTATTGCCGACGACTTTATGAGCCGGAGCTGCGGCTAGGCGGGGAGTCTGTGCTACACAGAATCTGGGGGCCGCCCAGGACGGGCCCAGCCCGTGTGCACTGGGCCGCGCCTGGCAGCGCAGAGCAGCCCTGCGGCCCGGCCTGGCGGGTGGTTCCGCCGGTTTCTCTCCGCACCTCCCCACCCTGTAGAAATGCCGCTGCCGGGACGTCTACCAGCTCCAGACCCACCGCGGACCTGGGGAGGGGGGTGGGGGCGCAGGAGGAGGGGCACACAGGCTCGGGCCCAGCGCGGGGGGCGGGTCCGAGGCGGGGGGCCCAGATCGGGAGCCGCGCTGNTGCCGCTGCCGGGACGTCTACCAGCTCCAGACCCACCGCGGACCTGGGGAGGGGGGTGGGGGCGCAGGAGGAGGGGCACACAGGCTCGGGCCCAGCGCGGGGGGCGGGTCCGAGGCGGGGGGCCCAGATCGGGAGCCGCGCTGGGGCCCAGGCAGCTGCGGATTCGAGCGCGGCGGGCGGCTGGACCGCCACAGCCCCGCTGGCCATGAGCTCGGGATCCGAGCCCCGGACACCCCGGACATCCTTCAGCATCGCAGACATCCTAGGCCCGTGCCTGATTGCCCGAAGGCCCTCTGTGTCGCAGCCTCCAGAGTCGAACCAGGGTCCCACGACGTCGCCGCTGTGCGCGCTGGAGGAGCTGACTAGTAAAACGTTCCGCGGACTTGACGGGCACACACCGCAGCCCTCTGAAGGTATAGCTCCGGCGAGGTCGCACACTGTGACTTGGCCTTCTCCCCACTCCTCTCCTCCAGGTTCCTGGTCTCGAACCTTCGTTCACCCTGGCCGCTACCCTAACCTGCACCCTGCCCGCGGCCCACGTGCCGGGGCTTGCCTCTTCCTCTCCTCCCCTCCCCGCCGTTAGTTCCCAGGCTCCGCTGCCGCTCCTGGAGGCCGCCGGCGCCGGAGGGAAAGGACCAGGTTGTCGAGAACTGAGCGACCCTTGGGTCCGTTCGCTGTAGGAGGAGCAATCGCGACACAGAAAGGCTGGAGAGGAGACAACAGGCCTGGCCTGGAGGCTGTAAATGAGCGAGCTAGGGTTAGGACCGCACAGAAAGTGCTGGGAGGTGAAGTTTGGGCCTCGCCGGGTGACCAAGCTCCGCTCCAAGCCGCTCTCTTCTCGAGAGGGCTCAAGGAGCAGAGGGGCCCTAGAGCCGCAAAGGCCGCGGGACTCGACTCTGCTTTTCCTCGCCCTTTGTACCCCACTCTCCCCATTTTGGGCTCGAGGAGGGAGTGCTTGTGTCATCCAAAACGAATAAGCCGAGAGTGCCCGACACCCACGAGTTTTAAACGGGGCAAGATCAGGGTTCTGTTACACTCACCATGCCAGCTGGCTGCCCCTACTCCGACCGTGGTCGGCCCCCGCCGCTGGAGCCGGCCTGGACCTGCAAGTCCGCTCCAGCAGGGGCTCCGGAAGGCCTCAGGGTCCCCGCCCCGTCCTCCAGACGGTGCGCCCCTTCTCCTCCGGCTTGTCCCGCCTTCCTCCTAGTGCCCCGACCCCGCGAGATGCCCTCATCCATCTGCATCCCAAGGGTACCCTGGAGGCCAGCTCCACTTTGCGCCCCCGCCCCCCGACCCCGGGCTGAAACACCACCGTCGCCCCTCGCAAAGTTCGGGAAGGGTCCGCGGCTCTGGCTCCGGTTCGCCTTCTGGCTCCGCACCAAACCTCCCCCATCTCTGGCTTGACCCCACGCCCGCTTGTCCTCGCGGACCGAAGCCTGTTCCCCCAGGCTAGGAGGCTGACTCCCACCCTGTCCCCGCAGGCCGCGCGGCCCCGGGCGCTCTGGGCTCCGGCCGGGCTGGCCGCAGACGGCGGAAGTCACGCACGGCCTTCACCGCGCAGCAGGTGCTGGAGCTGGAGCGGCGCTTCGTCTTCCAGAAGTACCTGGCGCCGTCCGAGCGCGACGGGCTGGCGGCTCGGCTCGGCTTGGCCAACGCGCAGGTCGTCACGTGGTTCCAGAACCGGCGCGCCAAGCTCAAGCGCGACGTGGAGGAGATGCGCGCCGACCTGGCCTCGCTGCGCTCGCTGTCCCCAGAAGCCCAGTGCCGCCTCGCGCTGCCGGACGGCGCCCCAGGCCTCGGCCCTGGCCCCGCCCGGCCTGACTCTGAGCTCCACCTTTCTGACGAGGAGATACAGGTGGACGATTGAAGGCAAAGCTGCCTCCAGGGTTCTGCGGCGCTGACCTCCGCGCCCTCGCGCCCTCGCGCCCTCGCGCCCTCGCGCCCTCGCGCCCTCGCGCCCTCGCGCCCTCGCGCCCTCGCGCCCTCGCGCCCTCGCGCCCTCGCGCCCTCGCGCCCTCGCGCCCTCGCGCCCTCGCGCCCTCGCGCCCTCGCGCCCTCGCGCCCTCGCGCCCTCGCGCCCTCGCGCCCTCGCGCCCTCGCGCCCTCGCGCCCTCGCGCCCTCGCGCCCTCGCGCCCTCGCGCCCTCGCGCCCTCGCGCCCTCGCGCCCTCGCGCCCTCGCGCCCTCGCGCCCTCGCGCCCTCGCGCCCTCGCGCCCTCGCGCCCTCGCGCCCTCGCGCCCTCGCGCCCTCGCGCCCTCGCGCCCTCGCGCCCTCGCGCCCTCGCGCCCTCGCGCCCTCGCGCCCTCGCGCCCTCGCGCCCTCGCGCCCTCGCGCCCTCGCGCCCTCGCGCCCTCGCGCCCTCGCGCCCTCGCGCCCTCGCGCCCTCGCGCCCTCGCGCCCTCGCGCCCTCGCGCCCTCGCGCCCTCGCGCCCTCGCGCCCTCGCGCCCTCGCGCCCTCGCGCCCTCGCGCCCTCGCGCCCTCGCGCCCTCGCGCCCTCGCGCCCTCGCGCCCTCGCGCCCTCGCGCCCTCGCGCCCTCGCGCCCTCGCGCCCTCGCGCCCTCGCGCCCTCGCGCCCTCGCGCCCTCGCGCCCTCGCGCCCTCGCGCCCTCGCGCCCTCGCGCCCTCGCGCCCTCGCGCCCTCGCGCCCTCGCGCCCTCGCGCCCTCGCGCCCTCGCGCCCTCGCGCCCTCGCGCCCTCGCGCCCTGTCTGGGTTCCGGAGTAGGAAGGAACGTGTCAATCCGCGCCCCTTCCGGCTCACAGTCCAGACGCCCACCTTCCCCGATCGTTGAGAATAAAGTCCAGACTTTGCTGCTGCTGCTGCTGCTAAGTCGCTTCAGTCGTGTCCGACTCTGTGCGACCCCATAGACGGCAGCCCACCAGGCTCCCCTGTCCCTGGGATTCTCCAGGCAAGAACACAGGAGTGGGTTGCCATTTCCTTCTCCAATGCATGGAAGTGAAAAGTGAAAGTGAAGTCGCTCAGTCGTGTCCGACTCCTAGCGACCCCATGGGCTGCAGCCTACCAGGCTCCTTCATCCATGGGATTCTCCAGGCAAGAGTACTGGAGTGGGTTGCAATTGCCTTCTCCACAGCACTCCTCAATCCTGGCGCCCGGAGCAAAACCTCCTGATTATTGCGAAGATTCCATGCTTTGCACTGTGCCGACCGCTTTAAATCCGATGTTTCCTTTAACTCTCATAGCAACCCTATAAAGTAGGTGATACGGTAATGTCCGTTTTACAAAAGAAGAACCCCTAAGTCAGGACGTAGAACCAAGCATCCAGTCAGCCTTCAGATCTGGCGCTTGTCAGCTTTCTGATCCAGAGACGCTGGGTGACGGGAAGGGCACTGGACTCTGATAGCTGCCAACCCCTCCTCTAGCCCCCACCTTGGGGCTTCCCTGGTGGCTCAGCTGGTAACGAACCCGCCTGCAATGCAGGAGACACAGGTTCGATTCCTGGGTCGGGAAGATCCGCTGGCGAAGGGATAGGCTACCAACTCCAGTGTTCTTGGGCTGTCCTGGTGGCTCAGCTGGTAAAGAATCCGCCTGCAATGCGGGAGGCCCCGATTTTATTCCTGGATTGGGAAGATCCCCCAGGGAAGGGAAAGGCTGCCCCACTCCAGTATTCTGGCCTGGAGAATTCCATGGACTGTATAGTCCATGGGGTCTCAAAGAGCTGGACACAACTAAGCGACTTTCACGTCACTTCACTTCAGGGGCCGCCTTAGTTCCAGAACTCCACTCAGGGTTTGATCCGCTGCCGCCTGGCAGGCTTTGCACCTAACTAACAGACTGGTGCCAGAGTGACAGCGTCCCACCTGCCTCTCCTCCTTCCCCACCCTGAGCCATTTGTTAATAGGGTCCCAACCCTTTGTCTTTTCCGCAGGAGAGTCCTGCACTGAGACCCAGGCAAAGTGATAAGCGCTGGGAGAGGTGACGTACCCCTGCTTCTGGGACCTCCATCCCACCTTGCGCTGGTGGGAAAATGTCACCGCCAGGATGGTGGTGGTGGCCGCGGGATGGTGGGGAGGACTGATCCTACACTCTGAGGCAGAGCTTGAGGTAGCTGCTTGCAGGGTAGAAAGCCCAGCTCACCTCCTCCAGCAGGCTTTCCTGAGATGATTTCTAACGCTGCTGATGAATCATCCTCCCGCTTGTGATGGGGAGGGAGTGCAGGTCTTCCCTGAGCCGGCCATCTCCACTCGTGGTTAGGAGCCTTCCTGCTTCCCCATCATTGACAGGAACAGATAATGATTACTAACTTGTGTAGAGCTAAGAACCTGTCATCTACCATGTACAAAAAGTATTATTTGCACCTGTGTTGCCTCTTCAGTGCACATGTACAACACACACATACCTCCCCCGGTTCCTGTTCAGGATCCCTTCTGTATTCCCTTCACGCTCTTCTCAAGTCTGCCTCTCTGGAACCTTTAAATTGGAGTGACCAACTCATTCGTGTTTGCCCAGGACTTTCCCACTTTTTGCACGGAAATTTCCACACCTTTGAAAATCCCTCAGTCTCAGGAAAACCACGATGTTCAGTCATTCTAACCATTCTGCTTTCCAGCCCTGGGGACTCAGAGCTCAGGCACTGAGTCAGAACCCTACCAGTTAGCAGTGTAAGTGACCCTACCAGTTAGCAGTGTGAGTGTGGGATAAAGTGGAGGCAAGGTGTCAGGAGTCCTGTGGCTCTTGGGGAAGATTCAAGCCCAGGACAGTCTAAGAGGTACTGGGGAGGAGACATTGCTTTTGAGAGGCTAGAACCCTTCTCTGCTTAAGGCTTCCTAAATTCTAGCCCAGGGCTGCCACCTCTTATAATCAAGCCTTGAATAAACAAAACTCAAACCTGTAACACCAAAATAGCCTCCTGGATGGGTGTCTCCTCTGTTAGGACCTAGAGCTGTTGCTGCAGCTGCTGAGTCACTTTAATCATGTCTGACTCTGTGTGGTCCTATGGGCTGTAGCCCACCAGGCTCCTCTGTCCATGGGATTCTCTAGGCAAGGGTACTGTTGCCATGCCCTCCTCCAGGGGATCTTCCCAACCCAGGGATCAAAGGTCTCCTGCATTTCAGGGGGATGCTTTACCGCTAAACCACCAGGGAAGCCCAGGTCCTACAGCTGCTGCTGCTGCTAAGTCACTTCAGTCGTGTCCGACTCTGTGTGACCCCATAGACGGCAGCCCACCAGGCTCCCCCATCCCTGGGATTCTCCAGGCAAGAACACTGGAGTGGGTTGCCATTTCCTTCTCCAATGCATGAAAGAGAAAAGTGAAAGTGAAGTCGCTCAGCCTGTCTGACTGTTAGCGACCCCATGGACTGCAGCCCACCAGGCTACTCTGTCCATTGGATTTTCCAGGCAAGAGTACTGGGGTGGGGTGCCATTGCCTTCCCCGGGTCCTACAGCAGACCTTTCAAATGTCAGGATGCCTCAGAATCACCTGGAGGGCTTATTGAAACAGCGCCCTACTCTTAGTTTCTGATTCAGAAGGCCTAGGGTGGGCCTGAGAATTTGCATTTGTGACAAGTTCCCAGGCGACACGGATGCTACCGGCACAGGGAACGTGCTTTGAGAACCTCAGTCCCACGAACTCCGGCACTCTGTGAGATAAGCAGCAGTTCAGTCACACCCCTCTCTTTCTGGCGTCGGAATCACGAAAATGTAGGACAACTTCAGATAAAAATCAGTTTATTGAACACTCACTATGTCCCAGACTTTGGGTGGGTATTTTCTCACACTTTCTCTTTCAGCCCTCATAGCAGCCCTGTGAGGTAGGGATAGCCCACATGGTGCAGAAGAGGAAACTGAAGCACAGGTGTTAAGAAATCTGCCCAAGGTCATGCAACTTGTCATGACAGACTGCAATCTGCCACACAGTATTTAAGAGGCTTGTAACCGTAAACAAAAGAATTTGGGAAAGCCTTAAACAAAGGAGGTGTCTCAGCTCCTCTTATCTCTAGGTACAAGTGGTGTTGAGTAAGACCCACAGGGCAGCAAGTCATTTATCCTGATAAATGGTTTTCCAAAGAAGAGCACACTGGGAGGCCTGCAGATCCACATTTTAATGAACTGAGAGTCCCAGGCAGAGCCAGGGAGGAACCAGCCAAGAGGAGCTGTCAAGATCTTAGAGGAAAAACTAGAAGGAGGTCGTGTTTCTTATAGAGAAATTAGAGAATTTTAGGTTTTTTTAGAGGCAGTAATCCTGGGTAGAAAAACTAGGTAAATTCACATGGGGGAAATGCTAGTTACAATGCCCAGCGCTGGAGTGGAGAAAGAGGAAGACCAAAGTAGCAGAAGCCTGTGTATCTGCTGAGGCTGCCTCAGTGGGAGAGCCAGCAGGTTGGGTATATGGAGGTGTATGGAATCTGCCAGCTCCAGGAAGGGGCTGGTAAGGGGCTTCCCAAATGCATACCCTTGGTGAAACTTCTAGCAGTGGAAGGAGGTGAGCATCAGAACCACTGGACAAAGGAGAGGTCAGAATATGTGTAGAAGAGTGGACAGGAAGCAAGGCATGAGAACTGAGGCTGGAGAAAACAGGGTGAGAACTGGGATTAGGAAGAAGTGGGCTTCCATCAAGCTGCAGATCAAGACTTAGGCCTTATTCATTACTGTGACCCCATTCTGGGGCACAGAGCTCTGGCTGGTGAGTTCCCCAAGACCAAGAGCAAGCTTCAAATGCCCCTACAGACAGGTCTGTTATAGTCTGAAAATCTGAATTTTTGTACAGACCCCTTCTTGAGCCTTGGGGGATTTTATTTTTCCTTACTGCTCCCAGAAGAAGCCATCTGCTTAGGAACCAAAGAAAGGCTATTTCAGTGGAAGCAGGGCTCCTTTCTCTCATCAGAGGGTCTCTGTGTCAACAGGTATGACTGCCAGGGTTGTTCCCAACCATGGTTTTAGAGTACAGGTCTTACAATGTGCAGTGAACTGCGACTACGCCGTGTCCTTTATCCCTGTGGGATGCACACACAGCCCTGCCTTACCAGGGACAGGTTCTCCTTCATCTGGTATGAGGCAGATGCTGGGACCCAAGTTCCAGGATGCCCCAGCCCTCTGAGGAGTCCTGGAGGTGGAGAGGACCGGGTCTTCTGCTCTGAGTCTGGGGGAAGGACCAGTCAGACTGGCTCAGGTTGGGGATAATGCGAGGGTGGAGATAGAAGGCCAGGGGCCCTTGGGGCAGTATTTCCAGGGCAACTGCGGGAGAAGAGGCTTAAAGGCCCCAGCTCAACATGGAAAAATGGATGGAGAAATTCAGTTGACGGAGGCAGCTCAGAGATTCCTCTTCGCTGGTACTGCTGAGGAGGGAAAGGGAGGGGCACCTGACACCTCCCAGCAGGGCTGCCCATGTCCCTCTCATCCTATGCGTCCTGTGCCCCTTATCTGTCTGAGGCAGAAAGTAGCACCACTTGTTACTGCAAACTCGGCCAGTTCCCTCGGTTGCCCCCTCAGCATGAGAGTGGGCCTGATCCCCTTACCAGGGTGACTTGAAAGAGGCAGGAATGTTAGCTCCCAGACTGCGTCAGGATGGGACCCGCCTCTGAGAGTCTCCAGAATACACCGCTGCCTCTTCAAAATGCTTTGGTCCCAGAGGAATTAGAAAGCAGAAGGTTGAGGTGTCAGCGGAGTCAAGGAATGTTAAAACTTCCCTTTTCTCAAACTGGCTCCAGCTCCTAGTACCACTAGGGCATTTCGGTAGTACCTTAACTAGAAAATGTCAATGTACACCTGATCCCCACCCCAGCCCACCCAAATTCCTCTTCTGCTTCCAACCTCAGACCCATTACCTGCAGTCCCATCAAGGCCTTGCCCAGGAGGAAGAGGCCCCAGGGGCTACATCAGTCAGGGCTCACACCCGCTGACCCAGCTGTTCATTGCAGAATGAGCAATTTCCAAATAACCTGATAAAAACAAAGTGGGCAAAAGTCTTGGCCCTTGGCACCCAGCCTTGCCCTGATAGCTCAGCACAGAGGCCCCCCCAACCCCCGCCACCTAACAGTGGTCCTGGGGGTTGAGCTTCAAGACTCGGGTGAAGAGGACCATGGCCTTGTGGTAGAAACCATTTTCAGCAAAGCTGGTACCCAACTCTGGGGAGAAGGGAGAGTGGGAAGTTCAGATGGGGCTATCCTAGGGAGGGATGGGTGAGGAAGGAGAGAGAAAGAATCTCACTTGCCAGCTCCTGGCTCTGTTGTAAGGCAGCTGCCAGCAGTCCTGGAGATAACCTAGGGGTGGGAAGCAAAGTCAAGGCCTCAGCCTCCCCATATCCTTCTCCTTTGTTCAAACACTTTGCATCATGCAACTCATGGAGTCCTCATGACAGTTCTGCAAGATCAAACCAGCCCTACTTTCCTGTAGAGGAAACTACCCTGGGTCAGGGGAACAGTGATGGATCTTGATCCCTGGCCTCTTAACCCTGGGGCCAGAGGACTCCTCCTACTAGTCACTGCCCTCAGCCCTTAGTGGATCACCTCTCTTCCCAAAGCCCTCTGGCACCCCTTCCCCTGGCTCGCCTCCTCACCTCTGCCTCATGACTCTGCCTAGGGCTCTCTCCTTTTGGAGTGCTTCCTTCTTCCCAGTTCATCTTTCTTCTTGGAGACCCAGGCTTCTGCCTTGGGGCTAAGGACTTGGTCCCTTTTCTCTGTGGGCATTGAGGGGTCAGTCTCCAACTTTGCCGAAAACCAGAGACACAAAGGTACTATTAACAGATAGATCCAGTGAGTCTTATGAGCAGAGTTAAGGAAGGGCAGGGATGAGACCTATGTCCTAGAGTAGTGGGAGGAGAGAGAGGGCAAAGACCATGAAGGGAAGGAAGGAGGCTCTTTCTTTTTCCTCACTACACTATCCCTGAGCTGGGTTCCCAGAGCTGGAGGCGGGGCTCCCATAGCCATCTGTAATGGCCTCAGCCTGAAGGGAAGGTGAATAGCTACAGAGTTGGGATCACCTTGAGCTGCCTGCTTTTCCCGTCTCACCTCCTGGCACTTGGTGCTCTTGGGATCTGCCTGCAGACATTCGTGTTGGACTCCCTGCCATCCTTCTCCAAGCACTCTCTTTGCTTCTGATCCTTTTGACACTCTAGTAACAATGACAAAGAGGAGGAGGAGGTTTTTTTTTTTAATATCCGCACACATCCACACACAAAATTTGTAACTTGAGACCAGCTCTTCATGTGGACAATATATACTATATCCCATGTTACTGGGCTAACAGCTTTGCATACACTATGTCACTTAATCTTGAAGCTCTCTGAGGTAGGCTTTGTTGTCATCCTCATTTTATATGTGAAAAAGCAGATAAGACAGTCACCAGGCAAAGGGCTCCTAGAAAGCAGGCAGATTCCAGCCCAGGAAGCAGAGTGTGACTCTATAACCACCGCACCAAATGGCCTCCAGGAGACCCTCTAGTTCCTGAGCCCTGCTGGCCCCCCAGCCATCCCCAGTTCTTTCCTACTCCTGCCTCAAAATCCCTCAGGGCTCCCACTCCTTTTGCCCTCCAGCTACCTTCTTCCTGAGCTGTTACTTTGCTTTCTCTTTCACATGCTCCTCCTTAGCCACCACCTCCTTAGCAGGTTGCTGGTTTCCTGGAGGATCCTTCTTCACAAGCCATTATTTCTTGATCATTTCTCCATCAAAGAAAACCCACTATGTTCTGGGATGGGAAGGGGGAGGGAGGCTGGTATTGTGGGGAACTCTGGGACAGGGCAAGGAGCTTGGCTGGGTTAACCTCTCCACCATGGCAACCACAAACTAGCTCCCCAGCCTGGAGAATTTCACAGGCCGACCTCTCCCTGCTCAGCATCTCTAAGCATGCTGCTGGCTTTCATGGTGTTATCACCTCCCTTCACTAATTCTCCTGCTTTCCCAAGGGCTGATGGTAGCATTCAGTCCAGCCTTCTTCACCATCCTGTCCCTACTCAGCCACAATGACGCCCCTGAGATGGAGCCCTCTTACCTTCTCTTCCAGCTGTGTCCCTTGTCATATCCTTGAATATGAACACCCTGGGGCTAGCTCAATGCCTAAATGAGTGCCACAGTTCCTGGCTGGCCTCTCCCTTGCACTTTATCTGTTTCTTCCCCAAACAAAGTTCTCAGCAATTACACCCGGTCTCAAAATTTTCCAGTAATCCCCCAATGCCAGGGCCACAGGTAGGATTGAGTTTAGCCTGGGACTTGGCCCCTTCCAAAAAGCCCCCTGGCTAAGCTTTCCAGTCTTCCCTTACAATCTTCCCTTACTTAGCTGCTGCCCTCCCTCTGCTACCAGGCTCCTTCCAGCCTCGAGGGTCTTCCCCCAGCTGTCCTTGAATCCTTTCTGGCTCTGAGCTTCTTTCTCACCACACTGTCTTACCTTCAAGATGAAGTTCAAGTTCAAATCCCATTTCTCCCTAAAGTCTTTCCAGACTCTTTCATCTCCAGTTTGTGTGTGTGTGCGTGCACGCGTTAAGTCAAGTCACTCAGTCGTGTCTGACTCCGTGCAACCCCATGGACTGTAGCCCCCCAGGCTCCTCTGTCTGTGGAATTCTCTAGGCAAGAATACTGGAGTGGGTTGCCATTTCCTCCTCCAAGGGATCTTCCCAACCCAGGGTTCGAAGCTAAGTCTCCCACATTGCAGGCAGATTCTTTACCGTCTGAGCCACCAGGGAAACCCCTCCAGTTCTCTGTCCTCACTCAAAAAAGCGGCACTAACATAGACTGTGTTATATAATTTAAAACCTTGTTATTCATTGGTTTTTATTGCTCTTAACTAGCCAGGCAGCACAGAGCTGGAGAGAACACTGTGCTGGAGCAGAGCTGCTTGCACCTTAGTTCCACCTCTGCCACTGCCTGGCTGTTTGCTTTTGGACAATCATTTAACCTCTCTGGACCTCAGCTTACTCATTAACAAAATAAGGCAAGTGCCTTCAAGGCTTGGCCTGGACATTCTGTGGTTATAATGAGGATTGTTTCCTTAGTAAGTGTTCAGTTCAGTTCAGTTCAGTTGCTCAGTTGTGCCCGACTCTTTGCGACCTCATGAATCGCAGCATGTCAGGCCTCCCTGTCCATCACCAACTCCCAGACTTCACCCAAACTCAAGTCCATCAAGTCGGTAATGCCATCCATCCATCTCATCCTCTGTCATCCCCTTCTCCTCCTGCCCCCAATCCTTCCCAGCATCAGAGTCTTTTCCAATGAGTCAACTCTTCGCATCAGGTGGCCAAAGTACTGGAGTTTCAGCTTTAGCATCAAATCCCAGAACTGATCTCCTTTAGAATGGACTGGTTGGATTTCCTTGCAGTCCAAGGGACTCTCAAGAGTCTTCTCCAACACCACGGTTCAAAAACATCAATTCTTTGGCAATCAGCTTTCTTCACAGTCAAACTCTCACATCCATACATGACCACTGGAAAAACCATAGCCTTGACTAGACAGACCTTTGTTGGCAAAGTAATGTCTCTGCTTTTTAATAAGCTGTCTAGGTTGGTCATAGCTTTTCTCCCAAGGAGAAAGTATCTTTTAATTTCATGGCTGTAATCACCATCTGCAGTGATTTTGGAGCCCCCCAATATAAAGTCAGCCACTGTTTCCCCATCTATTTGCCATGAAGTGATGGGACTGGATGCCATGATCTTCGTTTTCTGAATGTTGAGCTTTAAGCCAATTTTTTCACTCTCCTCTTTCACTTTCATCAAGAGGCTTTTTAGTTTCTCTTCACTTTCTGCCATAAGGGTGGTGTCATCTGCGTATTTGAGGTTATTGATATTTCTCCCAGCAATCTTGATTCCAGCTTGTGCTTCTCCCAGCCCAGCATTTCTCATGATGTACTCTGGATATAAGTTAAATAAGCAGGGTGACAATATGCAGCCTTGATGTACTCCTTTTCCTATTTGGAACCAGTCTGTTGTTCCATGTCCAGCTCTAACTGTTGCTTCCTGACCTGCATACAGATTTCTCAAGGGGCAGGTCAGGTGGTCTGGTATCCCCATCTCTTTCAGAATTTTCCACAGTTTATTGTGATCCACACAGTCAAAAGCTTTGGCATAGTCAATCAAGCAGAAATAGATGTTTTTCTGGAACTCTCTTGCTTTTTCCATGGTCCAGCGGATGTTGGCAATTTGATCTCTGGTTCCTTTGCCTTTTCTAAAACCAGCTTGAACATCTGGAAGTTCAAGGTTCATGTATTGTTGAAGCCTGGCTTGGAGAATTTTGAACATTACTTTACTGGCGTGTGACATGAGTGCAATTGTGCGGTAGTTTAGTAAGTTTAAGCCATCTTTAAAACCAAACAGAAAAAGGCCTACCTTGACCTTCTGTTTCTCCCCAAAACACTGTCTGCGCTACTCTGTTCATTCATGACCTGGCCACCCAGTCTCTTCAGGAAATCATCTCCTACCCTTTCATCCTCTTCCAACTGCAGCGTCTCCTCTGAAGTTCCTACAATGCGCCAAGTGTGCTCCCATTTCAAAGCTTTTTATATATTATTTCCTCTGCCTTGACTGCTCTTTCCCCAGTGAACGGCTCAGTCCTTCACCCCCTTCAGATCCCTATTTAAATCTTCCGGGGGAGGACTTCTGTGACCACTCCATTTAAAAAGTGAAACCTCTCAATTCTTCTCAGTGTTCCCTAACTTCCTTTTTGCTTTATCTTTCTTTATACTTCTCATATTTGACATATTGTTTATTTGTTGACTGGCTGCCCCCACTAGACACTCGTGATTCAATGAATAGAGGGATTTTTGTCTGTTTGGCTTAATGCTTTCTTCCCAGTGCCTAAAACATAGTTGGTGCTCAATAAGTGTATGCTGAATGTGCAAAGATGGGTGAGGCGGCTAATGTAATTGAGATTCAGCCAGGAGCTGGGCCTGAAGAACTCTGTGTGATCCAGTGAGTTTGGATTTTGTCTTGTTAGTGATGCCAGTGGATCTGATCTAGGGAGTGAAATGCTCAAATGAAAGAGTACTGGGGAAAGAGATGAATCCAGGCGTGAAATGTTTAGTCAGCAGGTCATTACAACTGTTCAGGTCAGAAATAATGAATTCTTGAACTAGGGCAGTGGGTGCAGAAGCAGGACTGGAAATAATGGGTTTGATCCAAAAGACACTTCAGAAGTAGATTTTGTGACTGACAACACAAATGAGGTAAAGGAAAAGAGAGGAATATGGAGACTGGTTCTCAGATTTCTGAATAAAGCAACTGGAAGGACGTTTGTGTGGTTAATCAAGATTAGAGGAAACGCAATGAATCTGCAAAGATGATGAATTAACTTCTGGACTTGTTGCTTTTTGAGATAACCAGGAAGCAGCTGGAAGTATAGCTTCTCAATGCTCCCAAGTCTGATCCTGTCCCTCCCTCAATAACATTCCCACCTACTTCAGGACATCCAAACCCATGTGCCACTCTTTCAAGCCACTTACTGTCCTCTTTCTCGCCTCTTCTCTAAAACCCATAACTAAGGTCTCACTTCAGTGAAGTTCTCGTTAAGGTTTTTTTTTTTTTTTGCTTTAACGTCTTTGTTCCCTCTGTTCATAATATCTTTCCCCAAGCAACTCCTTGTTGTTTAGTCACTAAGTAGTGTCTGACTCCTCTGTGACCTCATGGACTATAGCCCACCAGGCTCCTCTGTCCATGGGATTTCCCAGACAAGAATACTGGGGCGGATTGCCATTTCCTTCTCCGGGGGATGGTCCCCATCCAGGGATTGAATCCACGTCTCCCGCGTTGGCAGGTGGTGGTGTTTTGTTGTTGTTGTTGTTGTTGTTGTTTTTTATCACTGAGCCATCCCTAATCCTCCACTCCCCACTCCCCACTCCCCTCTCCTCAACCCTCCTCTGCCCAAGTGAAGTGAAGTGAAGTCGCTCAGTCGTGTCCGACTCTTTGCGACCCCATGGACTGTAGCCTACCAGGCTCCATCCATGGGATTTTCCAGGCAAGAATACTGGAGTGGGTTGCCATTTCCTTCTCCAGCGGATCTTCCCGACCCAGGGATCGAACCTGGGTCTCCCGCATTGCAGGCAGACGCTTTGCCGCCGCCGAGTTGTCCCTGGCTCCCCACCCTCCCCCCACTTGCATCGCGCTGCTTGACAGTAAGCCCACAGTCACTCCTCTCCAAAGACCCGGGAGAGCACCACAGGACAGCCAGGGAATTCCCATAGAGTCCTTTTCACCTCGGCGGCGCCTCAGTCCTCAGGACCGAATACCCCGCAGCGTTTGGAGACAGCAGCGACCCCCAGCGGGCAGCCAGGCCGCAGAGGAAAGCCTACAGGAAACTAAAGCGGCAGCGCGTCGGGTGGCTTCAAGGTAGACGAGTCGGAGCCCTCTGCCCGCCTCGCGAAGCACAAAATCCCACTGAAAACAGATCCAAGTGGAGCCCTCCTGGACCCGCTCTGGTCTTGTCTCACCTGTCTACCTAACTTGACTAGCCCCACAGTCTTCGGAATCGGCGCCATCCCCGTCAACAGTGACGCGAGAATGAAAGACAGTAGGGTATTTGACACCGGCCAAGGGCAAAATGAGACGGAGCACGCAGCCATCTTTGTCGAGGGCGGAAGCAGGCGCTTACGGAGCGCCAGAGAGTCCAAGACCGTCCCGGCGGCACCCTGGCGAGAGTAGAGGGCTCCGGGGACAGGGCGGAGCCGCCGCTGTGGCGGGCGTTGGGCAGTGCGGGGTGGTGGGAATCGTCAGGCTGGCTCCGGACACGGTGTCCCATGGCCCAGGCGTCTCGCTCTGGCGGCCTTCTGCCTCCGCTGGCTACCGTGCCGCCGTTACGGGCGCAGCCCGGGGGCGCCGAGGAGGAGCAGTGGCAGAGAAAGCGGGCAGGCGCTCTCCGCGGGGACGTTCGCGGCCGGCTGGCGCTGCCGGTTGCCCGGAGCATCCTCTGCCAGGACCCTCGGCCTGACCGGGCTCCGAAAGAGCAGCCGTGGTGGGTGGCGCCGGCGGACGCAGGAGAGCACGGTGCGGCTGGCGCTGTAGACTGTGGGCGGGAGCTGGCACCTGGCGGCCTGATTCCTCCGGCGCTACGGCGTCTCAGGGCTGTGTTGCTGCGACTGCAGCGAGAGCGGGAGCAGCTCCTCCAAGCGCGGGCTTGCGCCCTCCACCTACAAGCGGCCGTGCGCTTCCTGAGGATCCTGAGTCCCGGCGCTCCATCTCCCACCCACGGCCCCTTGCTTCAGCTGTGTCGCGACCTGCTACAGCACCTTTCCGGAGGGGCGGTCCTGCGAAGCAGGCTTCTGGAGACGCCCCACCCACGACTCCTGGCACGCCCCGTCGGGCTAGCAGCCCAGCGCTTGGATGCTACTGTCGAGATGCGGCTTCGAGCTCTGGGCCGGGCGCCCGCCACCGCAGCCCTGTCGTCCCAACTCGCCGACCTGCTGCTGGCACTTTCGGCGTACCACCAGCTGCAGGGGAAAGTCTTCAGCCAAGTCCCAGCATCAGCGCGCCCGTATTCCCCCGGCCGTGTGCTCCGCCTCCTGACAGGGGAACGGGGTTGCCAGCTGGCAGGTTGGATGGATGAGGCGCTCAAGGGATCTGGCTTGAGGGACCAGCTCCTCAGACGGTGCCAAGAGGAGCGGGAGCTGTTGCCAGGGCTACTGGGCCTGTTGGGTGGCGTGACGGGTTCAGCCAGCAGTGAACTGGGGCTTGGAGGGGCCGGAGCCTTGTGGAGCCAGTACTGGACCCTGCTGTGGGCAGCCTGTGCCCAGAGCCTAAGTCTAGGACCCTGGAGGGACCCCAGGGCAGCGGCACAGCAACTGAGTCAGGCACTGGGTCAGGGTGAGTGATGGGCCTGGGTGGGTGTTTGGGAAGGCTGGAGTCTTACTTCCGTATACACCTCATTCACCTGCCACAAGACTACAAAAGCAGGCCCTTTAGAAGGAACATTCCCTCACCCTACTCAACCCCTGGGGGTTCAGGTTATAAGCTTCTTAGCTTTCATGGCAAGGTCTTGCTTTCCATGCCAGCCTTGAGTCTTGGGGGAAACGTCCCCTCTTCCCCCATCACTGAGGGGGGATAGTGGCTGTGAAAAAGAGACCTTGTTTTCAGGCTCCAGAGTCATTTCTTCCACTAGCATCACTGCCTCAGGAGTGTGAGAAGGAGCTGGCTTCTTTGTGTCGCAACCTAATTCATCAGTCTCTTATTTGGAGCTGGGATCAAGGTGAGGAGGAAGGGGTAACGGCAGTGACACAAGCCCCAGATTGCCCCTTCCTTATCAAACCACAGCCCTCATCTTCAGGCTTCTGCCAGGTCTTGGGATCTGCTAGTGGAAATGAGAGCAGGCTTCCTTCATCCTCTTGTACCAGCAAACTTTTACAACAGCTCTTCCCTCCTCTCTTGGATGCCCTCCGGGAGCCCAGGTCAGGACTCCTCCTCTGCGGGCCGCCAGGTGAGACAAGGTGCTGGGGATGGGGGGGATAGAACACTGAGGATACCCCCTTTATTCTGTTCCGAAACCTGCCTCTTCCCAAAGGTGCTCCATATTATTTCAGATATTCTGTCCCTCCTGTCCGCAGGTCCTGCACCCCTTGCCCTGGGGCTCTGTACCCTGCAGACTACTTTGCTTTGGTTTTGGAGTAGAACTCAGCAACATCTGGCAGCGTGGGCCCCAGGTGCCTTCCTGCTCCTGATCCAGAAGGACTTACCTGTGAGTAGCTAGGAAACAGGAGGGGAGCATCCTGCGCTGGGCTCAGAGCTCACTCTGTTTCTATCAAAGCCTTTACTGCAGGAGGCAGAAGCTTTGTCTCACCTGGCCTCAGAGGAAAGCTTGGCCCTGGATGTGGAGCAGCAGCTGGGCCTGGAGATCCGGAAGCTGACTGTGCAGATCCAGGTAAGGAGAGGCACCAGCTTGGGGGTTGGTTGTGATGGTGGTAGAACAACTAAGTGCCTTGGAATTGCCACTGAATGTATCTTTTCTTGTGTGGACTGCCACTAAATCCACTTTTTGTCCTCTCATTATGGAAAAATTTTTTTTAATACGTAAGTAGAAGAATATAATGGACCTCTATTTTCCTACCACTGAGGCTTTAATAACAACTCATGGTCAGTTTCTTTCATTTGTATATCCCAACCCCCAACTCCTATGTCAGGCTCTCCTGTTGTGACTTTAACAGCCACTGATGATCACTGCCTATAACCATTATTTCATTAGAGGGTGCAAGGTGGTCACCTTCTAATTCTGTCATCCTTTCTTCATTATTAATCAGATTACTCTTACAAAGTGAAACTTTAAAATTTTTAATTTACTTGTTTGGCCGAGTCTTAGTTGTGGCATGTGCAATCCTCACTGATGTGAGATCTTTCATTGTGCAGGGGGCACCACAGTGTGGGGGCTCAGGTGCCCCCTGCATGTGGGATCTAAGTTCCCTGACGAGGAACTGAACCAGGGTCCCCTGCACTGGAAACGATTCAACCACTAGACCACCTGGGAAGTCCCAAGTGAAACTTGCCTCAAAAATTATTTGGTTACTTTGAGGTATATTTTGTAGAGAATAAGCAAGATAAATGATTGACTTTACTAGTTTTTGGTATTTTTTTTTTTTGTAAAAGCACAACTTGTATTTTTATTAAAACTCAAAATATTATTCTAGAAGGCTTGTAATGAAAAAAATATCACTTTAATTGCCTCCACGACTTCTAATCCCTGTTCTACAGTGGTGATTCGCATTCATTCTTGGCTGTTTCTTCTAATATTTTATTTCCCTCTAAATTTATGAATTAAACTCTGTCTTGCACTCTGTCTGTCCCTATTGTGGGTGACGTCCCTCTGCTTTTTGTCCTCTTCCTGCCCAGGTGTCCAAACCACTAGACCACCTGGGAAGTCCCAAGTGAAACTTGCCTCAAAAATTATTTGGTTACTTTGAGGTATATTTTGTAGAGAATAAGCAAGATAAATGATTGACTTTACTAGTTTTTGGTATTTTTTTTTTTTGTAAAAGCACAACTTGTATTTTTATTAAAACTCAAAATATTATTCTAGAAGGCTTGTAATGAAAAAAATATCACTTTAATTGCCTCCACGACTTCTAATCCCTGTTCTACAGTGGTGATTCGCATTCATTCTTGGCTGTTTCTTCTAATATTTTATTTCCCTCTAAATTTATGAATTAAACTCTGTCTTGCACTCTGTCTGTCCCTATTGTGGGTGACGTCCCTCTGCTTTTTGTCCTCTTCCTGCCCAGGTGTCCCCTCTTGCCCTGAATACAGGGCCACGGTTGTGTAGTCCCTGTCCCGCCGCTCCTCTCTCTGCACCAAGGCGCTGTGGACCCTCACAGTGTAGCCCTAAGCCACCATCTGCATCTGCCTGTTGGACATTTCTACTCCCAGGCTCTTCATGAGTAGGGTGGGGCAGTGATAATTGTGGGAGCTCTGGGGAGGGAAGGCTTTGGTGGGCATGTGGTAACAGAAGCTCCATACAGGGCCTGTGGCTCAAGCTGGTGGATGGGTAGCCTCAGAGGAGCAGCAGGGGTTAATGGAGGTGGGGAGTTCATAGTTCCTTGGGGGAATAGTGGGGAGATGGCCTGACCAAAGCTCCCTTTGTGTGTGTGTGCATGTACATGGACATATATTTGTGCACATGTCAAGGATGGGGCAGAGGATTGTGGAGGAGTAGGTTGTCATCAAGACATGGAGGGCAGTGAATACCAGCCCACAGATTTTAGACTTTATCTCATAAGTGACCATTGTAAGTGATAAGAGTTTGATCTGGCTATAGCAGTCAGGATAGAAGGGAAGTGGGGAGACATAATATGAGAAAGGTCCAACTCTTGGTAGTTGCAGTGAGAACAGAGCAAAAGGGGCAGGGACAGTGTGCTCACCGTGGAACAAAACGCTGTCTAGTTTCGTGCCTTGCTCTACTGCTGGGTCTGTTCCGGGCTTTCAACTACTTATACAGCACTGGGACGAAAAAGAAGAATCAGATGTGAATTTTCTCCTCAGCTGGACTGTAATGTCTCAAAGAAAAAACTGTCTCATAGTGTGACCTTGTATTTCCTGAGTGCTGAGTACAGAATTTCCTAACAAATGTCAGTTGACAAAAGGATAACTTCTTTATCATATATAAGGGAGAAAGGGGTTCTGATGTTTGGGCTAAGAGTTTGGATTTAGATAGGCTGTTGTCAGGTTATGTATCAGGAGCCACAGGGGCCCTCCCCCACCAAG
>SJYX01000401.1:0-16435 GCA_006410675.1 Oreotragus oreotragus | reverse complement strand
TCCGCAGGTCCTGCACCCCTTGCCCTGGGGCTCTGTACCCTGCAGACTACTTTGCTTTGGTTTTGGAGTAGAACTCAGCAACATCTGGCAGCGTGGGCCCCAGGTGCCTTCCTGCTCCTGATCCAGAAGGACTTACCTGTGAGTAGCTAGGAAACAGGAGGGGAGCATCCTGCGCTGGGCTCAGAGCTCACTCTGTTTCTATCAAAGCCTTTACTGCAGGAGGCAGAAGCTTTGTCTCACCTGGCCTCAGAGGAAAGCTTGGCCCTGGATGTGGAGCAGCAGCTGGGCCTGGAGATCCGGAAGCTGACTGTGCAGATCCAGGTAAGGAGAGGCACCAGCTTGGGGGTTGGTTGTGATGGTGGTAGAACAACTAAGTGCCTTGGAATTGCCACTGAATGTATCTTTTCTTGTGTGGACTGCCACTAAATCCACTTTTTGTCCTCTCATTATGGAAAAATTTTTTTTAATACGTAAGTAGAAGAATATAATGGACCTCTATTTTCCTACCACTGAGGCTTTAATAACAACTCATGGTCAGTTTCTTTCATTTGTATATCCCAACCCCCAACTCCTATGTCAGGCTCTCCTGTTGTGACTTTAACAGCCACTGATGATCACTGCCTATAACCATTATTTCATTAGAGGGTGCAAGGTGGTCACCTTCTAATTCTGTCATCCTTTCTTCATTATTAATCAGATTACTCTTACAAAGTGAAACTTTAAAATTTTTAATTTACTTGTTTGGCCGAGTCTTAGTTGTGGCATGTGCAATCCTCACTGATGTGAGATCTTTCATTGTGCAGGGGGCACCACAGTGTGGGGGCTCAGGTGCCCCCTGCATGTGGGATCTAAGTTCCCTGACGAGGAACTGAACCAGGGTCCCCTGCACTGGAAACGATTCAACCACTAGACCACCTGGGAAGTCCCAAGTGAAACTTGCCTCAAAAATTATTTGGTTACTTTGAGGTATATTTTGTAGAGAATAAGCAAGATAAATGATTGACTTTACTAGTTTTTGGTATTTTTTTTTTTTGTAAAAGCACAACTTGTATTTTTATTAAAACTCAAAATATTATTCTAGAAGGCTTGTAATGAAAAAAATATCACTTTAATTGCCTCCACGACTTCTAATCCCTGTTCTACAGTGGTGATTCGCATTCATTCTTGGCTGTTTCTTCTAATATTTTATTTCCCTCTAAATTTATGAATTAAACTCTGTCTTGCACTCTGTCTGTCCCTATTGTGGGTGACGTCCCTCTGCTTTTTGTCCTCTTCCTGCCCAGGTGTCCTCCTCTTCCTGCCCAGGTGTCCCCTCTTGCCCTGAATACAGGGCCACGGTTGTGTAGTCCCTGTCCCGCCGCTCCTCTCTCTGCACCAAGGCACTGTGGACCCTCACAGTTTAGCCCTAAGCCACCATCTGCATCTGCCTGTTGGACATTTCTACTCCCATGTCCTCTTTCAATTCAACATGTCCCAGAACAGGCTCTTCATGAGTAGGGTGGGGCAGTGATAATTGTGGGAGCTCTGGGGAGGGAAGGCTTTGGTGGGCATGTGGTAACAGAAGCTCCATACAGGGCCTGTGGCTCAAGCTGGTGGATGGGTAGCCTCAGAGGAGCAGCAGGGGTTAATGGAGGTGGGGAGTTCATAGTTCCTTGGGGGAATAGTGGGGAGATGGCCTGACCAAAGCAAAAGCTCCCTTTGTGTGTGTGTGCATGTACATGGGCATATATTTGTGCACATGTCAAGGATGGGGCAGAGGATTGTGGAGGAGTAGGTTGTCATCAAGACATGGAGGGCAGTGAATACCAGCCCACAGATTTTAGACTTTATCTCATAAGTGACCATTGTAAGTGATAAGAGTTTGATCTGGCTATAGCAGTCAGGATAGAAGGGAAGTGGGGAGACATAATATGAGAAAGGTCCAACTCTTGGTAGTTGCAGTGAGAACAGAGCAAAAGGGGCAGGGACAGTGTGCTCACCGTGGAACAAAACGCTGTCTAGTTTCGTGCCTTGCTCTACTGCTGGGTCTGTTCCGGGCTTTCAACTACTTATACAGCACTGGGACGAAAAAGAAGAATCAGATGTGAATTTTCTCCTCAGCTGGATTGTAATGTCTCAAAGAAAAAACTGTCTCATAGTGTGACCTTGTATTTCCTGAGTGCTGAGTACAGAATTTCCTAACAAATGTCAGTTGACAAAAGGATAACTTCTTTATCATATATAAGGGAGAAAGGGGTTCTGATGTTTGGGCTAAGAGTTTGGATTTAGATAGGCTGTTGTCAGGTTATGTATCAGGAGCCACAGGGGCCCTCCCCCACCAAGTCTGTCCACCCCCACCCCCCAACCCAGTCCCATCCTCTTCAGGCGTACAGTCACCTTTTCTTTAGACCTGCCACTACACACCCCAATTCTTGGGGTTCTCCAAGATGGGCTGCAGATACCTCTCTCTTTTTGCTGTCTTCTCCCCCACCCAAAAACAAAACCTATCAAACCAGAGAAACCAAACCAGCACATGGACTTTTTCTTGCTTTGTGGTTTATAATGCTTTGGAGAAATGGAAGTGGCTATAAAGAATATTCAGTGTTGAGAACATTCCAAAGGTTCTTGAATCTCAGAAAGTTATATTGATTGCTCCTGATCTACAAGCAGTCCTTGCCTTCCTTTCATAGATGACAGAAGATCATACAATTCACTTCTCTTTCAGCCACCCCTCTCTGTAGCATTTGTTTTTGAACACTGGTGGTGTGAGGGTGTCTCCATCTTTTTTTTCCTATTAATGTTCCTACGGAATAAAATTAACCTGGAGGATATCCATTTTCTAAATCAAGCTGAGGAGAGCAGGGTAATCGTAGGGCAATTGTCCATAATCTTTTCTCAGTCCAGGCCTTTGGAAAACTCAGTAAAGGCTATAGCATCTCTCCTCAGAAAATGCCCAAGCGCATACAATTATGCATACAATTCTGTTCTGGGGCTTTATGGATGCCAGGTTAATAAACACCTCAGATTTAGAAGAGCATATGAGTTGACAAATCCCTCACAGATAAGCAAGCCCTTTTACTTTTTCCTTATCCCCACAGCTCCTGCCTGAAGAGTCACTGAGTCTCTTTTTTCAAGAATGTCATAAACAAGCCACACAGGACTTCGAACTCCACATGCCACGGGGTCGGTACTGGCGGCATCGTCTGTGTTCTGGTAACTCATCTCGGCACTCCCTCCCAGGCTTCCCAGGGTAACAGTGTCCAAGCCCCTCCGCGTCCTTGAGGGGCTCCACCTCCCTGCCTCCATCCTTGTCCTCACCTTCTTTGTCCCCACACCCTGAAATCCTACCCTCTTCCCCCAAATGCTCCATTAGGGGCTGGAGGGATCGCCCTAACCTCATATCCTGTCCTTCCTCTTCTCTCACTCCAGAACTTCCCAGCATTCCTAGTGAGTATGCTGGGTTGGTGGTCCGCAGGATATTGGAGCCTGTGTTGCAAGGACTGCACGGACTGCCACCCCAAGCCCAGGCCCCTGCCCTGAGCCAGGTGCTGACCGCCATCCTGGGTGCCTGGCTTGACCACATCCTCTCTCATGGGATCCGGTTCAGGTGAGAAGAAAAGAAGGAAGTAGCAGGGAATGAAGAGAACTGAAAAAAGGGAGGGGAATGGTGGGGAAGAGCAGTTTGGAGAGGCAGGAGGGTCAGGTGGCCACACTGTACCTTGGCCTTCAGCCTGCAGGGGGCGCTGCAGCTCAGACAAGACTTTGGAGTGGTCAGGGACTTGCTAGAGGAGGAGCAGTGGGGCCTGTCCCCAGAACTTCGCCAGACTCTGTTCATGCTCAGCATCTTCCAGCGGCTGGATGGGGCCCTGCTGTGTCTGTTGCAGCAGCCCCTTCCCAAGACTCAAGTCCACAGGGGGCTTCCCCGTTGCTGTGAGTCACTCTCCCTCCCCAACTCCAGGCTCTCTTCACCCCTGGCTCATTATTCATAACCCATTCCCGTCCTCAATCTGGCTTTAGTGTCCCCCTTGCTAGCCACGTGCCTGCCCCTCCTGCCTTACCAGGTGCATGTAATGAGGTTCAGACCATGGAATTGCCCAGCAGCAGCCTCAACAGCCTGGAGAGCTTGGAGCCCCCTCTTCGGCCTGGAGTATTTCCAACCCAGACAGCTCAGCTGCTAAGCACACTGTGGGGAGGAGGACCTAGCCCTGATGCTTACCTGGTAGGAAACCAGCAGGCCTGGCTTGCTCTGAGGCAGCACCAGCATCCTCGCTGGCACTTATCTTTTCTTTCCTGCCTGGGGACCAGTTCTGAATCCTAAGGACCCTCACCAGAAGCTAGTCAGAGCTCCCCATCTCTGTCTGAAAAAGCCCAGACATTTAGAAATGCATATTTTAAAAGCTTAATTGGGAGCTTGGAAGAAAGCATATCTGAGAACCAAAAGCTACACAGAGCCTGGACTTGAAAAACTAATCCAAGATCACTACTCCAACTGCCTGGAATCCAGAGTAAAGGGCATAATCACAGCTTGAAACCTGGAGGTCAGCATCCTTGGGAGGCTCAGGCACAGCTCCCCATCAGTAAAGACATCTCAGGGCGAGACATTAGCAGCTAAATCCTGGGAGTAAGACTTTAGGGTTGGATCCCAGGAGAAAGGGGAAAAGCAATAGAAAGCAGGGAGCCTTGATACCACTTCCTCTTAAATCCCAGGAGCCAGGCTAAACACAAGACAGGTTGGGACTCTACTACAAAGTAATTCCTCAGGAACCGCAGAGGTGGAATTTCTACACCCAAATCAGTCCCCACGGCCTATGTTAACAGTACCCTGTACTCCCCTCCTTACTATTTTTAGTCATTTAAGAATAGTGGGCTACAGCCCACTATTCTGAACCTTCACGTGTCAGCGTTAGCTACTCCAGAGTCCACACATTTAATCTGAAATTACCTGAGCGGGGTTCACCCTCTGGTAGGTTTATAATCCCTGCGGTGGTAGTGCCCTCCCCTTGGAAGGGACCAGCACGTAAGACGGTGTTAACCTACATCTAGCACAGCAGGGTGCAGAGAGGGAGAGGCTGCAGAAGGCGTGTCATCCGAGCCCGGAGCAAATGGCTTTCGCATTATTCACTGTCTTCACCGTGGTACGAGGGCTACTGATGTCACGTAGTGTCTATTGAGAGCGTACTTTGGGCCCTCCATACCCTGTGCCGAAACCGTCTCTCTCCTTCCTGGCGTTCCTCCTCTTCTCGGTTGGGGAGCCCAGGGCGGCGGCTTGGGGGCCAGCACCGCCAACACGGCGGAGAGTCGGCACCGAGCGGAGGTCCGTGACTGCGGAAGTGCGCCGCGGCTCACAGACTCTCGCACTGGAGACACTTCCGCCCGCCACGAGTCCTTCCGGGGCGGGTGTCACCATGGCGGCGGCCTTGGCTCGGCTCGGACTCCGCTCGGTCAAGCAGGTTCGGGTTCAGTTCTGCCCCTTCGAGAAGAACGTGGAATCGACGAGGTACGAGGGGCAGTGGTGCGGGGCGAAGGGGCACGCCTCCCTCCCGCTGGGGATCTAGTCCCTTCTGCCCGGCGCTCACGCCGTTTTCTCACTGCAGGACCTTCCTCCAGGCGGTGAGCAGCGAGAAAGTTCGCTGCACGAACCTCAACTGCTCAGTGATTGCGGACGTGAGGCACGACGGCTCCGAGCCTTGCGTGGACGTGCTGTTCGGTGGGTTTCGTTGGGAGTCGGGCGGGAGTCGCGCGCCCTCGGCCCTGGCCCCGCAGGCCTGGTGCCTGACTCGTTTTTTCCCTCCAGGAGATGGGCATCGCTTGATTATGCGCGGCGCTCACCTGACCGCGCAGGAAATGCTCACTGCTTTCGCCTCCCACATCCAGGCTAGGGGCGCGGCGGCGAGCGGGGACAAGCCGAGCGCCAGTACCGGGCGCTGACAGCACAGAGGAGACCAGTCAACAGATTTTAACCCAAGACTGCTAAGGACACTTATGTAAGAAGAACTGAATTACTCATATCACTACCTGGAGGGCCACAGAACACCAAAAAAAAAAAAAAAAAGAGGCCTGTGACTACAAACCTAACCAGTGTTTCTGGGACGAGGAAAGACGGGAGGGGTGCGGACAGATTTGAATTTGTTTCTTACCATCACTCACTGTTTAACCCTTTTGAATTTGGCTTCTCCTTCCACTACTCAAGGTATCTCTTACTCTTACTAGAAATGCTGTTTTCCCAGTCCTCATCTTTCCATTCCAGTCGCATTTGCCGCTCTTAATTCACTTCTTGTGGGACTTCTCTTCCTCTCGGGCCCCTTGTCTTCTCTTAACCATAAAGGTGTACTGCTCTCCTTCCTCTTATTTTTGAGGCATCTTGTCTTCTGTCATGACTTGAATTATCCTCTTGGGTTAAATCCTATATTTCCGTTTGGCTCTATTATAGTCAGAGTACCTACTACCAATTTTCTCCAAATTCCAGCAACACTTTTTTGTCCAAAATAAAACTGATAATCTTTGCATACTGTCTGTAGTGATCCTTGAACAACGGCAGGTTTGAACTGCAGGGGTGCTCCTATATGCTTTTTTAAAAAAAATAAATACTACATGATCTGTGGTTGTTTGAATCTGCAGTTGTGGAATCATGGATGCTGACTGTAAAGTTATCCCCCACTTCTCAACGCTGAGGGAGTGGAGCCCCTAACTCCCTTCCCCACCGCCATTGTTTTAGAGTCGACTGTACTTGCCTCTTCTTCTCACTTCCTTATTCCTTTAAAAGGCACTTCATCTGCTTAGCCTCTTGAGCTGGAAACCACAGCTTTATCTCTGGTTCTGCCGTCTCCCTTTCCCTGCATATCCAGTCAGTAAGTTCAGAATATTTTGTCTTAAACAAAACCTCCTGAAATGTTCTCCCTATTCCCATTCATGCTTTTGTATTATTGCTGTATTCTTTCACCTGTTCTCCTTTTTTTCTAACCATTTTCATCCTTAATTTTATCTTTCTAAAGCATTGGTTTTATGTCTTAGTACTACTTGTTTCTGGAAAAGGAAGTGGCAACCCACTGCAGTATTCTTGCCTGGAGAATTCCATGGACAGAAGAGCCTGGTGGGCTACAGTACATGGGGTTACAGAGTCAGACATGACTCAGTGACTTACTTTCACTACTTGTTTCAGAGAACAGTGCCTAAAGTGTTTTTCATACTAGGTTATGGCTGTGGATCATGAAGTTAATTTAGGAGTTTAAATCAGCCTTAAAAAAAAAAGTAAAATAAAAAGTATCAGCGTGCATGGCACATCGAGTGGGAAGTATTCTTTAAGAAACGTAAGTTTTAAGCATATAATCATGAATATAGTTATATAAAGTGTGTGGATGTATTTTTATTTGCATGTACTTGGTTGCAGTATAGAATTATTTCTTACCATAGGTTGTAAGAAACAATGCTTGATAGCCACTGGTTTAGAGAAAAACTTAAGAATGTTCAGCCAGGCATTCAAGAATCTCTGGACACTGGCTGCTATGTACTTTGCCAAATATATCCTCCTACCACATTACTATAGTACTTCTCTGCTTAAAACAGTGATATTTTCAAAGGACTGGTTTTCTCCTCTCTCCCTTTAAAGAAAAACTATCAGGAGACAATCAAGTGTAGTAAAAACTAGAATGCCTGGGATTGAAATCCTAAGCTTTTCCCTTAAGTAGCTATGTAATTTTGGACATATTACTTAGTCTCAGTGCCTATTTCCTCATTTGTAAAATGGGGATAATAGTACCTACCTCATAGAACTGTTGAGAGGATTAAGTGAATTGATATCTGGGACTTCCCTAATAGTCCAGTGATTAAGACTGCTTCCACTACAGAGGGCACTGGTTCAATCCCTGGTCTGGGAACTAAGATCCCAACATACAAATAAGTAAATAGATGCCTGTAAACTGCCTAGAATATTGAGTGAGCATAACATAAGCATGTAAGAGGCCTTATGCTACAGGCCTCTGTATAGTGATGAAAGGATACTGACTACCTAGATTTGAGTTATCCACCCCCATGGTTAACCTCTTATCTTTGACTAGATTAACCACTCTGATCTGTAAAAATACAGATGGTTCAAACATTGCTGTAAATATGGATTGAATGCTGGCACTGTGCTTCTAGATTGTGAACTTGAGGTTGGGATTGTTTCCTCTGTGTCCCCAACATTTTGCTTAGTGGCTGATATGCAGTGTGCAATAAACATGTGTTGAATTTACAGATATTTAGCATTAACTTTGTGACTTGAACTGATTTGAGATTCAAGGATGAATGGTGAAATTCAGGTGTGTACTAAGTGCTAAAATATAGAAGTGGACCAGGTGTAATGGTAGCAAGAAAGGACTGACCATTTGATTTGGTCAGAAGGTGATAGTTAAATGAGTAAAAAGTCTACCACTAGAGGGTAGGGCCAGAAGTGAAATAAGTGAGTATGCAACATAAAGTATTAGTTTTATAATTAAAATTTGGATGGGAGGTGTGTAAATAGCTAGAATAACATAAATGTGGATTAGGGTTTTTTTCGTCGTGAAGTCGTTCAGTCTGTCCGACTCTTTGTGACCCCATGGACTGTAGCCCACTAGGCTCCTCCATCCATGGAATTTTCTAAGACTACTGGAGTGGGTTGCCATTCCCTTCTCCAGATCTTCCTGACCCAGGGCTTGAACCTGGGTCTCCTGCATTGTAGGCAGATGCTTTACCTTCTGAGCCACCAGGGAAGTCAGGGTTTTTTTTAGAGGATGATAGAAATTTGTACTTTATGAAAACACCTTTTATGCTAAGCTGTTGGTGAGAAGTAACTATGAATCTAAGTTGCATTTCTGAACCATCATCAAATGTAACCTTGGGACTTACTTAGTGGTCCAGTGGTTGACTCCGTGCTCTTGGGGCAGGGCCTGGGTTCGATCCCTGGTCAAGGAACTAGATACTACATGCAGCAACTAAGAGTTTGCGTGCTGCAACTAAGACCTCGTACAACCAAATACATTTTTTTTTTTCTAAAGCCCTCAACAAAAAACATAAAAAGAGTAGGGCTTCCCTCATGGTCCAGTGGTTAAGGATCCACCTTGCAATGCAAGGGCCTCGGATTCAGTCCTTGGTCTGGGTAGATCTCACGTGCCCCAGCCAACTAGGCCCTTGCGCCACGACTGTTGAGCCTGCACTTTAGAGCCCCAGCTGCACAACGAGAGAAGCCAGAGCAGTGAGAACCCATGCATCACAGTGAAGAGTAGCCCCTACTCACCACAACTGGAGAAAACCCGTGTGCAGCAAGCAAGACCCACTACAACCAAAAATAAATCTTTTTTTTTTTGTTTTTTTTAATGTAACCTTGACTCTATGTCAACATCAGGTGCAGATGCCACCTCTTTGCTACAGCCTTCCCTGACTTGGACATAAGCAAATCTTTCCCCTAAGCACCTTTGCTTCCTGGGTTGTAGAAAAGGCTAAAAAAAAAAAGTATACACAGGACCATTATGGTCCTTTTAGGGTTCATCTAAATTAGGAACCCTAGACGAGATGCCACAGCTAAAGTCAGAACGAGGCTTAAAGACACTGCCGGAAAAGATGCTCTTGTATCCCACTCCATTTCACTAGGAAAGAAGGCATAGGTATGTGGACAATACCGTGCAGTCTGATTCAGATACACCTAGGTTGCAAGCTAGCCACTTAGCTCTGTGGTCAGGGCCAGCTTACTGAACTTTCTAGGCCACGGTTTTCAGCCACCAGATTGGGGCGCTGTGGGGAGAGGTTAAAATAAAACAGGATGGCGTCTCAGGCTCTTATATATAGAAGTTACTAAAAGGGAAAAAAAGACAAATGTGAGATTGGTTTCTCTTACTAGCCTGTGATCTCTGCTGCTGCTGCTGCTAAGTCGCTTCAGTCGTGTGCGACTCTGTGCGACCCCGTAGACGGCAGCCCACCAGGCTCCCCCGTCCCTGGGATTCTCCAGGCAAGAACACTGGAGTGGGTTGCCATTTCCTTCTCCAATGTATGAAAGTGAAAAGTGAAAGTGAAGTCGCTCAGTCGTATCCGACTCTTCGCGACCCCATGGACTGCAGCCCACCAGGCTCCTCCGTCCATGGGATTTTCCAGGCAAGAGTACTGGAGTGGGGTGCCATTGCCTTCTCCGGTGAACTCTGTGAGAAGGCCAAATAAACGCTGATCCAGTGGACACAGCTCAGAAGGCCCACCCTCGGGATTAACCTTACGCCACGAGGGCGACAGCCTTTCCCGGTCGTGGAGCTTAACCTGACGTGGCGGGGCGGGACTTCCGGGAGGAGGCGGAAGCCGAGCTGTAGGCACCGGCGGGCAGGTGCGGCTGACACATCGGTGGTCGCCCCCGGCGCCGCGCAAGGCTAGGAGGCAAAGCAGGACGGGACTCTCTTGCCATCTTTCCGGTCCCCGCGACGACGATTTCTATGCAAGGATGGCTCGGGGCGAGCGGCGGCGCCGCGGAGCGCCGGCAGACGGAGCGCGGACGGCAGAGAGGGTGGCTCGGGGAGGCCCCGTACGGCGGGATGGCCGGGGCGGCAGGGCCCGGGGCGCGGCTGGGAGCGCGGCTCTGGCCATAGTGGTCCTGTCTCTGGCCCTGGGCCTGTCCAGCCGCTGGCTTCTGGCGTGGTACCGTTCGCGGCGGGCTGTCATGCTGCACTCCGCGCCGCCGGCGCTGCCTCCCGACTCTTCCAGCCCTACAGTGGCTCCGGACCTCTTCTGGGGCACCTACCGCCCTCACGTCTACTTCGGCATGAAGACCCGAAGCCCGCAGCCTCTCCTCACCGGTAACCTGGACCCAGGGCGGGCAGGCAGGCGGGCATTTAATCTGGGCACCCCAGCTTCGCGCCTGATCCAGGGTGGTGAGGAGTGGATCAGGAGAGTTAGGAGGAGGGATGACCCTGAAGTAATCGGCGACTCAGAGGGACAAGAGCTCTCTCTTTGACTTACGTGGCCATTCTACCCCCAGGACTGATGTGGGCGCAGCAAGGCACCACCCCAGGGACCCCTAAGCTCAGGCATACGTGTGAGCAGGGGGACGGCGTGGGTCCCTATGGCTGGGAGTTCCACGACGGTGTCTCCTTCGGGCGGCAACACATCCAGGATGGAGCCTTAAGGCTCACCACTGAGTTCGTCAAGAGGCCTGGGGGTCAGCACGGAGGGGACTGGAGCTGGAGAGTGACTGTAGAGCCTCAGGTCAGGGCCCTCAGGACACCCCTCCCCCAGTCCAGACTTCCTCCACCCTTTCTTTGCTGCCTGCAAATGCAGGATAAAGTGGGGGTAAACAGAAGGGGCTCTGAGTTTGCTGCTTGACTTAAACACTTGCCTGTATGACCATCTCTTTTTACTATCTTCTGAGCCTTGGTTTTCTCGTCTGTAAACTGTAAATAAAAATAGCACCTAATTCACAGAATTGTTAAGGATTAAAGGAAATACCAGTAATATGTAGAGTTCTTCGCACAGTACATGGCACAAAAGTACTATTATTTCCTGGAGCTGAGCATAGCTCTTTATCCCGTCCCACTGGTGCTTCCTGTCAGTGACCCTTGACACTGCTAGACGTATGTTGTTTTCACCTGCTGTCCCTTTCCCTAAGGCTGATTCTGAGGGGAAGGTCTGCTAACCTAATGCCGTTTTTCTCTCATTGGTCACCCAGGCCTCAGGTACTTCTCCCCTCCCTTTGGTGTCCCTGTTCTTCTATGTGGTAACAGACGGCAAAGAAGTCCTTGTGCCAGAGGTTGGGGCTAAGGGGCAGCTGAAGTTCATCAGTGGGCACACCAGTGAACTTGGTGACTTCCGCTTTACACTTCTGGCACCAACCAGTCCAGGAGATACCACCCCCAAGTATGGCAGGTAACTAGGGGAAGGGAGTGTGGGATGGTGGGAGGGGTGGCATGGATGCTGACTTGGTCTGATTTCCATCTCCTTAACCCTACCCTCTTTTCACCAGGCATTCCCCTTCTCACTAGGCTCCATGTTCCCTGCATTGCCAAGATCCTCCCATCCTGACTCATCACCTCCTTTCTCTTTATAATCCTCACCGCCTCCTCCTGCATAACATTTCCTGTTTATCTTCTTTTCAAGCTACAATGTCTTCTGGTCCTCCAATCCAGGACTTCCCTTGCTGACAGAGATGGTAAAGAGTCGCCTAAATAACTGGTTTCAGCATCGGCCCCCAGGGGCTTCCCCTGAACGCTACCTCGGCTTGCCAGGATCTCTGAAGTGGGACGACAGAGGCCCAAGTGGGCAAGGACAGGGACAAGGGCAATTTTTGATACAACAGGTGACACTGAAAGTCCCCTTTTCTGTGGAGTTGGTGTTTGAATCAGGCAGTGCCCGGGCAGGAGGCAGCCAAGCCCTAGAGCAGCTGGCAGGCAGCCTGCTGACCCAGGCCCTCGAAAGCCATGCTGAAACCTTTAGAGAGCGCTTTGAGAAGACTTTCCGGCTAAAGGAGAAGGGCCTGAGCCCTGAGGAGCAGGCTTTGGGTCAGGGTGCCCTCAGTGGCCTTCTTGGTGGGATTGGCTACTTCTATGGACAGAGTCTGGTGTTGCCAGACATGGAGGTTGAGGGTTCTGAGCAGAAGGTGGACCCAGTCCTCTTTCCATCTGTCCCTCTTTTCACAGCAGTGCCCTCTCGGTCATTCTTCCCAAGAGGCTTCCTTTGGGATGAGGGCTTTCACCAGCTGGTGATCCAGCGGTGGGATCCCCGGCTCACCCGGGAAGCCATAGGCCACTGGCTGGGGTTGCTTAATGCCGACGGCTGGATTGGGCGGGAGCAGGTGCTGGGGGATGAGGCCCGAGCCCGGGTGCCCTCAGAGTTCCTGGTGCAAAGGACAGCCCATGCCAACCCTCCAACTCTGCTTTTGCCTGTAGCCCACATGCTAGATGGTGGTGACCCTGCCGACTTGGCCTTCCTCCGCAGGGCCTTCCCTCGCCTGCGTGCCTGGTTTTCCTGGCTTCATCACAGCCAGGCAGGGCCAGTGCCACTATCTTACCGCTGGCGCGGCCGGGACCCAGCCTTGCCAACCCTACTAAACCCCAAGACACTGCCTTCAGGGCTGGATGACTATCCCCGGGCTTCACACCCCTCAGCCAGTGAGCGGCACCTGGATCTGCGGTGCTGGGTGGCCCTAGGTTCCCGTGTGCTGATGCGGCTAGCAGAGCAGTTGGGAGAGACTGAGGCAGCTGCAGAGCTGGGCCCACTGGCTGCCTCCCTGGAAGCAGAGGAGAGCCTGGATGAGCTGCATTGGGCCCCAGAGCTAGGAGTCTTTGCAGACTTTGGGAACCATACAAAAGCGGTGCAGCTGAAGCCTCGGNAGTTGGGAGAGACTGAGGCAGCTGCAGAGCTGGGCCCACTGGCTGCCTCCCTGGAAGCAGAGGAGAGCCTGGATGAGCTGCATTGGGCCCCAGAGCTAGGAGTCTTTGCAGACTTTGGGAACCATACAAAAGCGGTGCAGCTGAAGCCTCGGCCCCCTCAGGGGCTGATGCGGGTGGTGGGCCGGCCCCACCCTCACTTACAGTATGTGGATGCCTTGGGCTACGTCAGTCTTTTTCCCTTTCTGCTGCGGCTGCTGGACCCCAATTCGCCTCGCCTTGGACCCATGCTGGATGTTCTAGCTGATCGGCGTCAACTCTGGAGCCCCTTTGGTTTGCGCTCTCTTGCAGCATCCAGCCCCTTTTACAGCCAGCGCAATTCAGAGCATGATCCTCCCTACTGGCGAGGTGCTGTGTGGCTCAACGTGAACTACCTGGCACTGGGGGCTCTGCACTACTATGGGCATCTGGAGGGTCCCCACCAGGCCCGTGCTGCCAGGCTCCACAGAGAGCTCCGTGCCAATCTGGTGGGCAACGTGAGACGGCAGTACCAGGCCACAGGCTTCCTGTGGGAGCAGTACAGTGACCAGGATGGGCGAGGCATGGGCTGCCGTCCTTTCCAGGGCTGGACCAGCCTTGTCCTACTGGCCATGGCTGAAGACTACTGAAGGGGAGCGTGGGATGGGGAAGCCAGCCCCCTTTTCCATTCTGGACTAGAGGGACAGGTCTCTCACTTCTGCCCCTAGCTGTCAGATACCAGTGCTTCAAACCCTCAGCTCATCTCAGGTGTCTCCTAACTGACATCCCACATGGCCCTGGGGTGAATGTGAATTCAGAGTCTATTTTTCTAAATAAATGGGAAAACCATGCCAGACTCTATTGCTTTTGCCAGCTTTGCCTCACCAAGAGGTCTTAACTCAGTCCAGGCCTTAGGGCTGCCTGCTCTCCTTCAGAGAAGGTGGGAAAAGTGGCCACTGACTGCCCCTTCCAAACCTAGTCACGTCAAGTGCAATGCAGTCAGTCGAGCACTATCTACCCAAATCCACAAGCAGCTGGTTCACATCTCTTTAATGAGATCCAAGGCTCCTGTGTATATCCTGGGGGACAGAGCTCGCACAGTCCCCCAAACACTGCCCTTCTCAGGACTCCAGCCTTTTCAGATTCTAGGAGGGCAGGGAGAGGCCAAGAATCCAGGGAGCTGGGAGCAGGGCTGTTTCTGGTGGGCAAGTAACCCACCTCCCGCCTCCCAAAATTGCTTATGGGATGTCCCCTTCACTGGAAGCCAGCCCCACAGGAGAGACTTGGGGTGCAGGATTTAGGGGCCGTGCACAAGGGGACTGGTCCTCCACCTCTCGTGAGGTGGCACTAACCCTAGCCTCCTTGACTGGCTCACCCTCGCTGGAGTCAGGACAAGGGCAGAGCTCGATACCTGAGTCACCAGTCAGGCGGCGATAGCGGCAGGAGGGGGGTGTGGGGGCAGGGCTCACTCCTGCCCCGAGCTCACCCTCCTGATGAGGAGGGGCACTCTGGTGGGAGGAAACGACTTCCACGTTTGTTCCCTCGCAGCGGGCAGGACAGCTGGAAGCGGAGGAGCAGCAGGTGCACCGGCTGGAAGCAGTCGAGGGGCAGCCTGTGGCTGCAGTGTAAGGAGGCGGCGGTGTGCCTGGGCGGTGAACCACATCCTCGTAGGCTGGGGGTTTGAAGGCGCTGAGGAGGCCTGCAGGAAAGAGTGGTATGGTCGATAGAAGGCAACCAGGGGTGGGGTGGGGGTGTCTTTCCTATGAGGGAAAAGTGTGCCTTGAAATCTCTGAAAAGGGAGTGTGGAATGAACCAGGGTCCTGGTTTGGGAGAGACCACTGAGAGGCCAGAGCCTCGAGCCACTCACGAAGGTCAAGCAGTGAGCCAGCAGGGACAGGGCCAGCCCCATGGCACGCCCCGTGGTAGGCCAACAAGTTGATCTCCCGCTGCCGCTGCTGCTGCTGCAGCCGGAGTTTAGCTCGTCGATGGCGGAAGGCGCAACAGCAGCTAAAGAGAATGAGGACAGTCCAGAGCAGCCAGAACCCTGCAGGAGGTGAGGAGGAAGAGACTTAGATACCTCCTATGCAGAGAAGGGTCCTTGAAGGCTGAAGTCCAAAGGCGGGTGGGCAGAACAAAAGAAGAGCCCCCTTGAAGACTCACACCAGAGCTCATAGTAGTACGTGCAGCAGCCAGTCTCCCCACAGCAGTGACCACTCTCACAGAGGTAGGGCTGGTTGTTCACTCCTGGGCACAGCTCTCGAAGCTGGGAGCAAGGAAGCACTTAAAACAAAGGGAGATTCCAGCCCAAGACACTGTCCACCCCCACCCCCTGCATACACATACACAATCCCATCCTGTGAGCCAAGTTTAGCTCAGAAATCTATGAGGAAAGAGTGATGTTGAGAGGAGTGTTCAAATATCTGAAGGGCTGCCAGCATGGAAGAGGATTTGGAATAGCAAGAATCAGTCTAGAGACTTAAGATGCAAGGTGTGGGCATACAAAGAGGCAGCTTGCAGCTCTGCATATAGGAGACCTCTCATATTCAAGCCTGGCTCCCTAGGGTGTTTAATGTTAAGGGAGTGTTTTCGCAGAAATCCAAAGACTGGGCTATCTCAAAGTCTCAGACGACGGGTAAGGGGTTTAGGTAATCTCCAAAGCTGTTTTCATTATCATTCCCTGTGGTCTGCCAATCCCCACTCCTAAGCTGGATCTTTCCACCCCTGGGTCTCAGGCTTCCTAGGGTAGAGGAGGAGCAATAAGAGACCCAGAGCAGGGTTCCCAACCAGATGGGATTGCTGTGGATGATAAAGGATGGCATCCAGGGCGTGATTCTGGGTTCCATCTCTTCTCCAAATTGCTCCCTCAAGAGAAGACGCTGCCAGACTCTGTTATGACAATAGGCACACAGAAAAACATCACAAATAACTGTTGCAAGACAGAAGGAACCTCCCTGGGGCCTCACTATGCCTCTGGTCACTGGAGAGCCACTGCAAGCTTCCACTGCAGCTAAGGGATGGGATCTATGAAGCTGCAGGCAAAGTCAACAGCACCTACATTACAAAGTTTACACAGAGTAGAAGGGCCATATCTAGGAATTTCACAGTACCTTTGGCTCCGAGAG
>SJYX01000400.1:26291-62143 GCA_006410675.1 Oreotragus oreotragus | reverse complement strand
GTGGTGTTAGAGTTGAGGTTAGAAATGAGATGATGGACTGTGGTATTCAAACTGGGTAATTATGAAGTTAGGACATGAAAGTGTGACAAACACTGGAAATATGCTAGAATAATGGCTTACAGTTCTAAGGTGGAATGGTAGTTGTTGTAGCTGGGAAATTAATAAAACTATCTTGAAAGATAGAAGATGATGTCTGGAAAATAATAGAATGTCTGAAATGGAGTAAAGGAGAAAATGTAACAAATGTTTGGAAAAAAGAAAACCAAAAACTGTTGGATAATATCACAGTGTACCATGAGGTAGAAGATACTCATTCAAAGAGAAGAATTTAAGGAACTGAGAACCAGGATTTTGGAAGGATTATCTGTGTGACTATTAAAATGATTCAAGAACAAGGGAGAGAGTAACAGTAAACCAGATACCAATATCTCCAAGGAATGAATGGAGATTTTGTATTGGTCAGTAAATGACAACATAAAGTTTTCCTTTCAATTTTCTTTACATAGCTTCAGTTTTATATCTAGAACATCTTATTTATCATTAGTATCCAATAATACTTTAAATATATATATATATGAATCATCTAACACTAAAAAATAGTCTCAAAAACTTTTAATTGTATTTACTTTTTTCTTTGAAACTCCTATTTTTTTGTTTCTTTGTTTTTAGAAATTAGCATGCTCGCTTTAATAGAATAATAGAGAATGGTATTATTTTTTTTAATTCCTACTCTTTATCTTTCATCTCATACTTCAGTAATGCATTTATTTCCTTAAAGTACTTGCCCAGGGGAACTACTGAGTGTGTGGTGCTTATATATTGTATAATCTAGTGCCCTTATTTTATAAGTGACAGAACTGAGACCCATAAAAAGTGTTGCTTGCTCAAGGACATTTGTCTAGTTAGTGTCAATTCCCAGTTGGGTCTTGATACCAAGATTAATGTCCTGATTTCTGGTCTAAACTGACTTTATGTAGTAGTGTGGGAGTATGTCTGATGAGGTTACTCTAAAGATATAGCCAAATAAATCACACAGACTCTAGGATTTGGTTTTGACCTGCCCAATCTGCTTTGCGATTAGGAAAAAAAAGACAAAAACAAACAGACAAAAAAACTAACAAATTATAACTTGCTTCCATTCTGAAAAGGGTATATAAGGTATAAACTTTTTATACTTTCAACTTGGGGAGATTATATACTTTTGAAATACCCACAAAAGTACTCACAGTGACATCCAGATTTTATACACACTGACTACCATTTTTTTTAAATCAAGCAGTAGCCTACACTATGCCAGTCTTGGATATCATGAAGCAGAAAAGAGAATACTGCCTCATCAGACCTTAGAGCAATTCTATAATGGAACTTAATTCACTAAATGAAGGCTAATAATTATATAACACATAGGTGGGAAAATCCACTTGAAAATAATCATAGTATAAATCAATGTGACTATTGAATAGAAACATATTTTCAGTCTCTATTCAGAGGTATCTTGTTTTAAAACGTATCATATCTTATTTCTTATCTTCATGTCATATACAAGTAGAGAAAATCAGATCTATATTAAGAAAGGATAAGAATATTTTCCAAATTCCCATTTAAGGAAGGAAAGCCAAAAATAAAAATGACAGAGTGTAGCAAGGAAAGAGGCCTATATTCTAAGATATATGTTGTTTCAAATTTCCTATGTTAGTTCTCAATTACATGTAAGAATTGGATGCACAAAGTTTCTGAGCTCCTTAGTAAAATATATAATTTATCATCAAAATGTTCATACCCACACCCCCACACCCATACACACACCCATGCAACATACAAAGAGAAGCCTCTCAAAATTTTAGGCATCAGAGAGGAGAAAGCCACAGTGAATATTTTTCCACCCTATATTCAAAACATTTTCATTTGCATCATACATTTAATAATTTACCTTTTTTTAGAGACAGCACAAAGTTTCTGAGCTCCTTAGTAAAATATATAATTTATCATCAAAATGTTCATACCCACATCCCCACACCCATACACACACCCATGCAACATACAAAGAGAAGCCTCTCAAAATTTTAGGCATCAGAGAGGAGAAAGCCACAGTGAATATTTTTCCACCCTATATTCAAAACATTTTCATTTGCATCATACATTTAATAATTTACCTTTTTTTAAAAAAAAAATTATGTCTCAGGCACTCAATCATAGGGCAAGAATTATTCTTAGACTCTGTACTCCCATAGCAGTGAGTAGAGTGCCCTGCATAATGACAGCTCCACATGATCATTGCAGGCACCTAACAAGACAAACTATGGTCTAATTAGGAAAAAGGGAATCAAAAATGATACAGTAACACTAAAAAGACCCAGAATGATCATTACTCTTGAATTTGTTTCCTAATATTAAAGTAGACATATTCAGATTTAGAGAAAAAGACTATCTGAAAATAGACTATGAATAAAAAAGGAAGGCTAGCTCTTTAGTTGTATACAATAACAAAATTTACTCTAATATTCCCTTTTCAAAATATGAGTTCTTAAAGACCAAAAAAAAAAAGCTAGGCTAGGAATGTTTTCAGTTACATTGTCCTAAAATACAGTCAAGTGTATATTTTGCCTTTTATTCTTATTTCTGTGCATTCCCCATGTAAACTCTTAAGATGAATAAGAGTCATCTATTTCTATTAACTTTAAAAATAGAAAAAAATAGGAAAATTTGATAAATAAGGATAAAGAGAAGAGTCTTTGGTCTTTTCTTTGTTACATTGCCCATAAATATCTGAGGGGGTGACAGGAGAGAGATCAAAAGACTGAGACAGACCTGGGTCCACCTCCACCATTTCCTAGCTGAAAAAGAAATTGTTAGAAAGTCATTAGTTCTATACCTCAAATATTCTAAGCATACAATGAAGTCATCTGTTAATATTTTAGGACTTCTGATACTATGGATAAGATACTGTATTTTTGGATCATTTTTCACGTGAGAATATACCAGGAGGGTTTTGCTTTTTATTGATAGCATGATAGAATTTCATAGAATTTTACAGATACACTTTTGAAACCACTTCAAACTCTGGAATCACTACTTTTCTCCAACGTTTCTTCCAACCCCAACTCCCTCAACTAACATTACAGCCCGGACTGTATCAGGACAGCTCTGTAGCTCTTGCCATCGGCCATCTGCCACCTAGAACAGACTTCCAGGACATTCCATTCCATTAACTCTCTTTAAAACTCAGCTAAAAATATTCTCTTCTTCCTTGCCTCACATATTTTAACTCCTCCCTATCAGGGATTTTAACATTGTATGAATGATTTTTTTTTTTTTTTTCCCTTAGTTTTCCAAAATCAATATAGATATTCTATTTAACTGACCCCATAGATGATAATATATTAAATACAGGTATAATTAATTAGCTTTAGTTCAAGATGTCAATAACTTATTTAAAACAAGTAATTAACCATGAAATAACGCAGTCAGTCTTTTTCAGTTCAGTTCAGTCACTCAGTCATGTCTGACTCTTTGTGACCCCATGAACCACAGCACACCAGGACTCCCTGTCCATCACCAACTCCTGGAGTTTACTCAAACTCACCTCCTTTGAGTCGGTGATGCCATCCAACCATCTCATTCTCTGTCGGCCCCTTCTCCTCCTGCCTTCAATCTTTCCCAGCATCAGGGTCTTTTCAGATGAGTCAGCTCTTCACATCAGGTGGCCAAAGTACTGGCGTTTCAGCTTCAGCACCAGTCCTTCCAATGAACACCCAGAACTGATCTCCTTCAGAATGGACTGGTTAGATCTCCTTTCAGTCCAAGGGACTCTCAAGAGTCTTCTCCAACACCACAGTTCAAAAGCATCAATTCTTCAGTGCTCAGCTTTCTTTATAGTTCAACTCTCACTTCCATACATGACTACTGGAAAAACCATAGCCTTGACTAGATGGACCTTTGTTGACAAAGTAATGTCTCTGCTTTATATGCTGTCTAGGTTGGTCATAATTTTTCTTCCACGGAGCAAGTATCTTTTAATTTCATGGCTGCAGTCACCATCTACGGTGATTTTGGAGCCCCCAAAAATAAAGTCTGACACTGTTTCCACTGTTTCCCCATCTATTTGCCATGAAGTGATGGGACTAGATGCCATGATCTCAGTTTTCTGAATGTTGAGCTTTAAGCCAACTTTTCACTCTTTTTCACTTTCATCAAGAGGCTCTGCTTTCTGCCATAAGGGTGGTGTCATCTGCATATCTGAGGTTACTGATATTTCTCCCAGCAATCTTGATTCCAGCTTGTGCTTCATCCAGTCCAGCTTTACTCATGATATACTCTGCTTATAAGTTAAATAATCAGGGTGACAAATACAGCCTCGATGTACTCCTTTCTCTATTAGGAACCAGTCTGTTGTTAGGTAGCTCAAAAGTATAAATTTGCAAAATACACATGAAAATGACATTTCATTAAAGAATGTACTAAGAAAAATAGACATGTACAATTAAGATTTAATTTTGAAATTAAATTTGAGATGAAAGTTACTGAGTCAGATACCTGAAAACCACTTCTAAATAATCTGCTCTGTTCTAGTTATAGTGTTTAAAATTTAGAGAGTTGAAGACTCCAGGAAGTTTATAAGGTAGTAATACACATAAATGTAATATTAGCTGTAAAGTAATTTTCAAGAAGAATAAAATTAGAAGTCTCACATTCCTGATGTCAAAACTTAAGTAAAAAGTTACAGAAATCAAACAATGTGGCACTGACATAAAGACAGACATATGGACTACAGGAATAAAATAGAGAGCCTAGTTATAAGCCCTAATATCTGAATGGTCAAATGATTTTTAACATGGGTACCGAGACCATTCAATGTGGAAAGAACAGTGTGTTTTCAACCAGTAGTATTTGGAAAATTGGTTGTTCATGTGCAAAAGAATAAAGTTGGACTCTAATCTTATATCACCAAGAAAAACTCAGTCAAAATGTGTCAAAGATCTGAAGAGCTGAATCTATAAAAAACATAAGGGAAAACATTCATGACATTGGATTTGGCAATGATTTCTTTAATATGAAACAAAGGGAAAACTACTAGAGTGAAAAATTAAAACCTTTTATGTGTTAAAGAAGTGAAGTGAAAGTCACTCGGTCGTGTCTGACTCTTTGTGACCCCAGGGACTATATAGTTCTTGGAATTCTGCAGGGCAGAATACTGGAGTGGGTAGCCTTTCCTTTCTCCAGGGGATATTCCCAACCCAGAGATTGAACCTAGGTCTCTCCCACATTGCAGGATGATTCTTTACTATCTGAGCCACAGAGGAAGCCCAAGAACACTGGAGTGGGTAGCCTATCCCTTCTCCAGCAGATCTTCCCAACCCAGGAATTGAACCAGGGTCTCCTGCATTGCAGGTGGATTCTTTACTAAGTGAGCTAGGAGGGAAGCCCTGTGTGTCAAGGGAGACTAATGTAAAGTGAAAAGACAGCCTACAGAATGGGAGAAAAATATTTGAAAATTACATCTGATGAGGGGTTAGTATCCAGAATATATAAAGAACTCTTTATAACTCAACAACAGTAAAAACAACCAAAGCAGTTTTTTAAATGGCAAATAGGCATTTATCCAAAGAAGATATACTAATTATAACAACATGAGGACATTCAGTATCATTAATCATTAAGGAAATTCAAATCAAAGACTCAATGACACCACTTCACACATATTTAGATGTCTATTTAATCTTTTTTAAAAAGCAAAACAGGAAACAGTAAGTCTTGGTTAGGATGTGGAGAAATTGGAATCTCTTATCATTCCAGGTGAAAATGTAAAATGGTATCACTGTCCAAGTGGTTTGGAATTTCCTCAAGAATTAAACATAGAATTGTCAGATAATCTGCCAGTTCTGCTTCTGGGTTGTTTTTGTTCAGTCGCTCAGTCATGTCCGACTCTTTGTGGCCCCGTGGACTGCAGCATGCCAGGCTTCCCTGTCCTTCACCATCTCCCAGAGCTTGCTCAAATTCATGTCCATTGAGTCGGTGATGCCATCCAACCATCCCATTCTCTGTCATCCCCTTCTCCTCCTGCATCAGGGTCTTTTCTAATGAGTCAGCTCTTCCTATCAGGTGGCCAAAGTACAGGAGCTTCAGCTTCAGTATCAGTCATTCTAATAAATATTCAGAACTGATTTGCTTTAGGATGAACTGGTTTGATCTCCTTGCAGTCAAAGGACTCTCCAACACCACCGTTCAAAAGCATCAATTCTTCTGTGCTCAGCTTTCTTTATGTTCCAGCTCACATCCATTCGTGACTATTGGAAAAACCATAGCTTTGACTAGATGGAATTTTGTCGGCAAAATAATCTCTGCTTTTTAATATGCTGTCTAGATTTGTCATAGCTTTTCTTCCAAGGAGCAAGCATCTTTTAATTTTATGGCTTCAGTCACCATCTGCACTGATTTTGGAGCCCAAGAAAATAAAGTCTGTCACTGTTTCCCTTATTTCCCTATCTTTGCCATGACGTGATGGGACCGGAAGCCATGATCTTAGTGTTTTGAATGTTGAGTCTAAAGCCAGCTTTTTTACTATCCTCTTTCACTTTCATTAAGAGGCTCTTTAGTTCCTTTTTTTGAATATGTTATTTTCCAACATATATTGAATATGTTTAATACATATTTAAATTTAAAAGATATTAGTTATATTCCTGGAAAATATATTTTGGGATTTTTAGTGGGAATACTGTGTACATAAATATGAGGAGAATATTTTGCTTGATTTATGCAATACCTGTCTGTGGCAGCTAGGTTAAGTTCCCAGCTTGTTTACAATGATTTTCCTATATAAAGTTGAAAATTTACCAAAACATTCATCAAACTCTTAAAAGGACAATGGATGCCTGCTGCTGCTGCTGCTAAGTCGCATCAGTCGTGTCCAACTCTGTGCGACCCCATAGATGGCAGCCCACCAGGCTTCCCCGTTCCTGGGATTCTCCAGGCAAGAACACTGGAGTGGGTTACCATTTCCTTCTCCAGTGCAGGAAAGTGAAAAGTGAAAGTGAAGTCACTCAGTCTGAGGGAGGGTGAAATAATTCTGTCAATCAGAACTAAAAAGAAAATTCAAATATGTGCACATTTTTTACTTCAAATAAAAAAGTATGCAAATCCTTAGGAAAGTGTTAATATATAAATAAAGAGCATTCACAAGTGAAATACATGCTGTCCCTCTGAGAGCTAAGCCATTTTAACTGCTAAGTCACACCTAGGGAGGGGATTACTTTCAAAGGAAATCATAGCCCCATAAAAGAAAAAGTGATGGACTATAATATCATTGCTTGAGGATGTTTCAGGACTTAAGATTCTCTTTGAATATATAATTTATTAGCTCCGTAGTAAACTTAAAATTAAACAAAATAATTTGGTGTTCAGTATTCATTTCAGGCACAGAAAGCCCTGGATAAAGAGTGAGTAAAATGATGTCCTTTCCTAAGTCTGCTCCTTAAGAATGCCAGGTTATTTCTGTTCCTAATCTTGACCACATAAAAAACAGAAATGATGATTAGGACTGTGACCAGTCTGCATTGGAGACATTAGGCAAATTAACCCAAGTTTGAACTCTATCGATTGAAGTAATGGTAGTAAAATTGCTCATCCTATCATTATATTTATACCGTAATGGTTCAAACAATAAAGAATCCGCCTGCAATACAGGAGACCTAGGTTTGATTCCTGCATCAGGAAGATCTCCTGGAGAGGGGAATGGCAACCCACTCCAGTATTCTTGCCTGGAGAATCCCACCAAGGGTTACAGTCAATGGAGTTGCAAAAAGCTGGACACAACAAAGTAGCTAACGCTTTCACTTTCATATTGGTATAGATTTCACTAAAAAAAAAAAAAAAAATTGTGAGATCCAGCTAGCTTAATATAGTATCAGGTTTTAGAAGAATATCCCAAATACCTCCAAAATATTGTGTATTGGTCAATTACTACATAACACCATAGGCATAAGTACAATTATTCTGTTCTTATGGGAAACATTGCTGATGAAACAAAGGTCTTTGAAGACTAAGGACTGCTTCCAAGCAGTAGTTATGCTGTCTATAGCATTAAAACAAACACACAAACAAACTTTCATTCTCTTCAGTTTAAAAATGGCTTTTAAGTCTTAAGCATTTTGTTAGATATGCCAAACTAGGAACCCAGAATGAACGAGAAAGGGAAAGAAGAGTTAGACTATAAAGCTGTTAATACATTAGCTAGTTTTTTTATGAAGCATTTTGAAGCATAGTATATTAAATCACCTTTTCCTGTTCATTTCCTGTTCAGTTAGCTTTTGAGTTCAATAGGCTTCAAAGCCCAGATGGAAAAGCCAGGTCCAAAGAGACTGACTTATAAGCACACAGTTTAAAAATTCAGCAAAAGTAGTGTTATTTCTAAGATCTCTCATAGACTCTAGCTAGTTTCTGTGATGTTGTAATAAAAACTGAAAATAAGGAAAGACAGAAGGAGAAAAGAAGACGAGGGGAAAGAGAATGAAAAAATAAAGGAAGAAAATAGGATGGAATCAAGTTTTATGAAATGACTTGTGGCTTTTTGAGGGTTTTAAAGCAACTACAGAAAATATCCTTCTTTTTTTGCTTATTGATGGCAGCAGCAAATTATGGGTTTGTTTTCCATACCATTATTCAGTCAGTGTCAGTGATAAACCTCACCCCATAAGCTGCATTAAAAAATCTGATCTTTTTCATTCCTGAGTGGAGTCCATGGCCAATGAGGGAGGATTTGGAAGAAGCCCCACCTTGATGGACAGAGGAACCCGGTGGGCCACTGTCCATGGGGTCGCAAAGAGTCAGACATGACTGAGTGACTTCACTTATTGAGCCAATAGCTCATGCCTGGGTATTTGTTGAACTGCTGACCTCACAATGGCTGCAGCTTTGAAAAGTGCTTAACTTAGTAGCAGACAGTAACTTACCCTCTGGTGAAATCAGGATCAATACTTATTAAATACTTCATGAAGTCTATTCATTTCTAAAACAGCCACTTGTCTGCCCTTCTGGTCATGTTCTGAATTAATTTGATATGTAATACAATTCTTACATTTTATGTTAGGTTACTTAGATGTTGTAATAAAAACTGAAAATAAGGAAAGACAGAAGGAGAAAAGAAGACGAGGGGAAAGAGAATGAAAAAATAAAGGAAGAAAATAGGATGGAATCAAGTTTTATGAAATGACTTGTGGCTTTTTGAGGGTTTTAAAGCAACTACAGAAAATATCCTTCTTTTTTTGCTTATTGATGGCAGCAGCAAATTATGGGTTTGTTTTCCATACCATTATTCAGTCAGTGTCAGTGATAAACCTCACCCCATAAGCTGCATTAAAAAATCTGATCTTTTTCATTCCTGAGTGGAGTCCATGGCCAATGAGGGAGGATTTGGAAGAAGCCCCACCTTGATGGACAGAGGAACCCGGTGGGCCACTGTCCATGGGGTCGCAAAGAGTCAGACATGACTGAGTGACTTCACTTATTGAGCCAATAGCTCATGCCTGGGTATTTGTTGAACTGCTGACCTCACAATGGCTGCAGCTTTGAAAAGTGCTTAACTTAGTAGCAGACAGTAACTTACCCTCTGGTGAAATCAGGATCAATACTTATTAAATACTTCATGAAGTCTATTCATTTCTAAAACAGCCACTTGTCTGCCCTTCTGGTCATGTTCTGAATTAATTTGATATGTAATACAATTCTTACATTTTATGTTAGGTTACTTATATGCTGAAAAGGGAAAGGCAAACCAGGGGTGATGGGACGGAGAGGAGGGTTTCTTCCTTTCTCTTTTTTTGTGCATTAACCGTCTCTTCTCCCTTTTCTAAGAAGTTGAATATAATACCCTCCTAGACAATGACTCCATTCTTCCCTCTTCATTTATTTTAGTCTAAACCCACAAGCAAAACGTTAAACATCTGCTACGTACTTTCCTCCTTGTTGTTTAGTCTCTAAGTTGTATCCTACTCTTTTACAACCCCATGGACTATATAGCCCACCTGGCTTCTCTGTCCGTGAGATTTCCCAGGCGAGAATGCTGGAGTGTGTTGCCATTTCCTTCTCCAGGGGATCTTCCTGACCCAGGAGACCTGAGTCTTTGTATTGGCAGGTGATTCTTTACCACTGAGCCACCAAGAAAGCGCATACTTTCCTCCTGGTTCTTTGGGGAAAACAAAAAGTGAAGTGATTTCTATAAACAAAAATTAATCATTTTCCCCCCAAGTACTCTATGTGTGGTTTGGAATGAATGGAACAAAATATAGGATATTAGAATAATTATAGATGTATTGCAATTATCTCGAGAAGGTTTTAACTTCTATTTTTGACTCACTAGAAAAGAGTCAGAAGTACAAAATATATAATCTAGGAAATAAAGTCCTATACAACCTAATTTTTGAGAGGTAACATGTTCACAATTTAGTTTGCTACAGAAGTTTCTGATATTTATCACTGTATTTATAATTGTATAATATATGTAACGTATAATTATGCTTCTCTGAGGCTTTCTTTTTTCTTAACAGTACATCTTGGGCATGACATTATTATTTTTTAAAAATTCTTTATTTGCATATAGTTCATTTATAATGTGTTAGTCTCGGGTGTACAGTGCAAATCTGTTATAGATCCATTTCTTTTTTAGATTCCTTTCCCATATAGGTCATTACAGAGCATTGGGTAGAGTTCTCTGTGCTATATAGTAAGTCCTTATTAGTTATGTGTTTTACATATAGTATTTTGTGTATGTCAGTCCCAATCTCCCAGCTTATTCCTCTCCTGTCCAGTTCCCTCCCATAACCATAAATTTGTTTTCTACATCTGTGACTCTGTTTTGTAAATAAGTTTATTTTTACTATTTTTTTTTTTTTTTACATTCCATGAGCATGGAATTATTTATCTGGTTGTATGACATTCCTCATATTGGGAAACTTTTAACACATTTCTTATTGATTGGCAAGTGAATGTTTTCTAAATTGTTGGTCATTTTAACTAATACTTCTGTAAACATTCTTGAATATCCTGGTATATGCCTATGTATTTGAGTATTTCCACTGGTGAAATTAATAGACTTCTGGTGCACAGTATAAGTGTATTTTAAAGGCTGTATCAATTTAGATTTCAACAATACTGTTATAAAAGTGTCCATTTTCCTTGGTCATTTTTTTTTTACATTCCATGAGCATGGAATTATTTATCTGGTTGTATGACATTCCTCATATTGGGAAACTTTTAACACATTTCTTATTGATTGGCAAGTGAATGTTTTCTAAATTGTTGGTCATTTTAACTAATACTTCTGTAAACATTCTTGAATATCCTGGTATATGCCTATGTATTTGAGTATTTCCACTGGTGAAATTAATAGACTTCTGGTGCACAGTATAAGTGTATTTTAAAGGCTGTATCAATTTAGATTTCAACAATACTGTTATAAAAGTGTCCATTTTCCTTGGTCTGTACAAATAGCATGCAATACTAGCAATCTTTGAAATCTTCAACAATTGTACAGTGCCTTTTTATTGCTCTATTTCCTTGTGCAGTGCCACATGCTAAAATAATTTATTATTGACAATAATGCACCTATTTTCCTATGATAGAAAAAATATAAATAAATACATTTGGTGCCTAATTATTCTAATTTAATCCCTAACTCTTTCCTTGTATTTCTTTCCAGAATCTTAGGATAATTCAGGAATACTCAAAATTTTCTAAATATTTTAAAAGCTTTTCTTAATTTTATAGCATTCTTTTACTTTTATTTTTCAACTGAAGCATGTCTTCATTAAATATTTTGTGTGAAATTATTTAACTTATGTAAAAAAAGCCAAAAGCAAAAACTGAATGCTTTATTCCTCTAAGTGTAAAATAACTAATAAAACATGGTTCCTTTGCCTTTGAGCTGGATGGTTTGCTGTAAAATTTGAAGACCTGAAGTCTATTTTGTATACTATTTTTTAGTTGTGTCATTTAAAGTATATTCTCTAGGGAAGTGTTGCACCACTAAATATTTTATGTCTAGAAAGTAGCAGAATTGTCTCTGTTTATCCTTATCTGTATAATATGTATCATATCTTATACTTTAAAATATAATATGATTTTGCATAAGTGACTTTCTACAGTATGCTGTCTAAATTTAAAGATGAAAGTTTCATTTTGGGTTCTGATATTTACAATCATTTTGGATAGTAAGGTAATTTGATAAAAACAAATATAATCAAGTCAAATATAAAGTATTGCTTGGTATTTCATCCAAATATTTTTATTTTAAAGTTTTTATATCAATGACATTTAAAATTATTATCCTGATTATTACTTTAATCCAATTTAAAAATGTAATTAGTATAATCCTACCATAATTCGGGAGCTTCCCTAATGGCTCAGATGGTAAAGTGTCTGCTGTAATGTGGGAGACCAGGTTCGATCCCAGGCCAGGAAGATCCCCTGGAGAAGGAAATGGCAACCCACTCCAGTACTTTTGCCTGGAAAATTCCATGGATAGAGAAGCCAGGAAGGCTATAGTCCATGGGATCGCAGAGTCGGAGACAACTGAACAACTTCACTGGTTCACTCGTTACCATAATTTGGGGGCTTCCCAGGTGGTTCAGTGGGTAAAGAACCTGCCTGCCAAGTGGGAGATGCTGGAGATATTGGTTCGATTCCTGGCTTGGGAAGGACCCCTGGAGGAGGGCATGGCAACCCCCTCCGGTATTCTTGCCTTGAGAATCCCATGGGCAGAGGAGCCTGGCAGGTAGTCCATAGGTCTCAAAGAGTTGAACATGACTGAAGTGACTGAACACAGTGCTATAATTTTTAAACCAATTTTTTTCACCTTGAAAATACTTGATTCCAGTACTAAATCAAGCACACAGAAATGTTTGAAAAATTATTTCTCTTGATTTTTAAGAAGAATAGAGTATGTTGATATTCCCCAATGATAAGATTAGTTTTCTCTAAGGATATAATTATGGTTGGCTTAGTTAACCATTTAAAAAAATATTTCAACAATTATTTTTGACTAATCAGGGCATATTGAAGGATTTTTTCCTACAGTTTTTCTTAAAAATAAACAATATTAAAGATTTTAAAATAATAACAATATTTCATTCTTTCTGCTAATTAATATCATGGGTTTGGTCTCTTTGTTACCTGTTATCTCCACTGTCTTTGGCTAATAATGAAGCATTATTTTTACTTTTTATATAACTGAAAAAACTGATCCCAAAGAGAATAAATGACCGCCAAGACTCCCAAACCAATAAATATACAAAGTAAAGCAGAGTTTCCTTCAGAGTTAAATCTGAGAGAGAGACATGGAGAAAGAATGTGTGTGTGTGTAAGGCTATAGTCCATGGGATCGCAGAGTCGGAGACAACTGAACAACTTCACTGGTTCACTCGTTACCATAATTTGGGGGCTTCCCAGGTGGTTCAGTGGGTAAAGAACCTGCCTGCCAAGTGGGAGATGCTGGAGATATTGGTTCGATTCCTGGCTTGGGAAGGACCCCTGGAGGAGGGCATGGCAACCCCCTCCGGTATTCTTGCCTTGAGAATCCCATGGGCAGAGGAGCCTGGCAGGTAGTCCATAGGTCTCAAAGAGTTGAACATGACTGAAGTGACTGAACACAGTGCTATAATTTTTAAACCAATTTTTTTCACCTTGAAAATACTTGATTCCAGTACTAAATCAAGCACACAGAAATGTTTGAAAAATTATTTTTCTTGATTTTTAAGAAGAATAGAGTATGTTGATATTCCCCAATGATAAGATTAGTTTTCTCTAAGGATATAATTATGGTTGGCTTAGTTAACCGTTTAATAAAATGTTTCAACAATTATTTTTGAGTAATCAGGGCATATTGAAGGATTTTTTCCTACAGTTTTTCTTAAAAATAAATAATATTAAAGATTTTAAAATAATAACAATATTTCATTCTTTCTGCTAATTAATATCATGGGTTTGGTCTCTTTGTTACCTGTTATCTCCACTGTCTTTGGCTAATAATGAAGCATTATTTTTACTTTTTATATAACTGAAAAAACTGATCCCAAAGAGAATAAATGACCGCCAAGACTCCCAAACCAATAAATATACAAAGTAAAGCAGAGTTTCCTTCAGAGTTAAATCTGAGAGAGAGACATGGAGAAAGAATGTGTGTGTGTGTCTGCGTGTGCACGCAAGCATGTGTGTATGTGTATGTTCATGCTAAGATAAACATGAGAGGCCTAGAATGACCAAATTTTAAAATGCATTTTTTAAAGAAAAATAAAGGCACATTTTTAGGGAAAAGGTAATATTTGGGAAATTTTACAGACCAAAAAAATGTGAATATGTGGATACCGTGGAACAAAGTGGACAACTTATAGTTTTGATGTGGGAGTGAAGATAATTGGAATGTCAAATGCAATCATAACCTCAGTGACATTTTGAAACTTTGAAAAAATAATTTGAAATTTATTCAAGGGTGATAATGATTGAGTAAAGATGGTAGATAAGAAGTGGCTTGAATTTTGTGCTTTACCCCAGTAATTTGATATCTATTTACCAATGTAGCATCAGGATTTTCTTCATGCTCATTCCTCCCTTTCAAATATATCTGTCATGACTCTATCACTTTATAAAACATATCTTTCATTCATTCATAGTCTCATACATAACTTTGCTCACTATTGTCCCCATGCCTGAGATGTCCTCTCTCTCCTTCAAGTGTTACATCAAATATTTTCAATGTTTTGAGGGCAAAAATCATTTTCTTCTGTGTAGTTCCTTAGTCAGTGTCTTGCCCAAATAACCAAGACTCATATAAATTAAAATAGAAAAATAGCCCTTATTTCTTAAGTGCTTATTATTTGGCTGTTTCTTTTCAGTGCTTTTCTTATAACATCCCCTTTATTTCTCAGAAAAACACTGCAAGATAGGTAATATTTTGATCCACATTTTAAATATGACTATAGTGAGGCCAGAGACTTTACATTTCTGAAAACTTCTTACCAGTTAGTTGGCTGAATCTGCATTGTTTGGCCCATAACTACTTATTATCATTGCCGCTTTTGATTCTCACTGACTCTTAATGAACTGTTTAATCTTCTCAAAGAGATATGTTTTCCTTAAAGCTAACAACATAACTTGGATGGCTTTTACATTGGTCTTAACACTTAACAGAACTGCGACACACAGTAGGGGCTTCATAAGACATCAGGGGAAAATTGAGTATGTTTTTAATATCAAGAACTCTGTTGAGGTTTAATGAGTTAAAAATATTAAAATACATGTCTCCAGTGAAGTGGAACATTTAATCTAATTTAATTATGATCTTTATATGAAGGAGGAGAAAAAAAAATTGCCCCTAACAGCTGCAGTATCCATAAAACCTTTGTCTAAAAGAATTGGTGTCTTGTCTCTCAATTTCACTGTTTAATCTGAATCTTTTTGTTTGTTTTCACGATTTTTTTTTTTAATTCCAAAAAAGCTATTTTCACCCAAGTTAGCTTTGCTGATATGGTTTTAGTAGCTCCTATCTGAAATCATCCTCAGGAAACAATTTTTTTTTTTCTTTTTGGATATTTCAAAAAGGAAAAATACTTAATATCAGTATGAATAACACATGTGCTCATTGCAGCATAATGTTGGTGCAATCTGTGCTTGATACAGTTATAAATAAGTCTTTGAAAGCATTTTTCTGTATTTTAAATAAAGGCTATAGAAAGCCATGAGAAGGATCTAGTCTTGTTAATATCACAAGCTGTTTCCCCACCTGCACTCGGAGCAGCTTTAGTACAGCAGCTGTCTGGGTTTGTGTTGGCGCATCACTGTCTGTACAGGAACCCCATGGTTTACACAGAAAATGAATAGGCCACAGTTCCAATGGGGGTCTTTAATAATCCTTCCTCTAATGCTACCATGTGTGAGCACTAGGCTTTGAAGGGGTGTGAGGTGTGAAGTTTCAGGAGGATTATACAAAGCCACTCAATTTCGAAAGGTAGAAAAGAGCATTAGAAAAACCTGAGTGTCGTTGCATTCCTCCTGCATGTTGATCAAATGCAGTTTATACTGATTTTAGAGCTTCAGGTCCAGCATGTGATGGCAAGTGAAGGAATTGGTATAACTATGAGATTCACTCCATCCAGCCCCCTTTAACATTGACAAAACCCAGCACAGATGTTTCATTGATTTTATTTACCAAATATTAGCTGTCGAAATATTAACCTGATAGGAACAAATATCTGTCCACTAGTACCTGTGGAGATTAAACCCAGGGAGGACAGAATTTATGCATCGAGCTTACCTGCGTATAGATGGGTGGTCATTTCAGGAGTAAAGCAAGCTTTTTTCTCTCCCTTTCTTCCTTTTTTTTCTTTTCATGTCACATGACTTGTTGAAAGTATCTTCCATGGCATTCAATTAATAATGGTCCATTAGGTCATGTGGATACTTGCAAGTTATATGCTGAATGGTGCAAATTCAGGAAAAACTGTGGACTACGCTCCAATAACTGTTTTAAGATACTTTAGGGAACACAGCACTCCATTTTGAGATTATTCTGAGCATTTTTGTGGGTGACACAGTCTAATAAAAGTGAGACAATATAACCCATCACTTGGAAACATACTGTCTGTGATTATAGAATCAAAATACTAGTATCTCATTAGTCACCAACTGCCCCACATTGGAATTGGAGTTCAGAGCATACTTAAGCACTGGGGATGTCCAACATTGACCTGAGAAACTTTTATTTTCATTAATATATGAAAAAGTAAATAAAATATCTGTATACTCAGTCCCACATGCAGTTCCTTTACAGGTGAGGCATTGTGCTAGGCACTGTAGAATTGAAGATGAATGATCCATGGGACTTAGGCCAAGAGAGTCACATTCAAGGTGAGATGGTAAACACGTAAACAGACAAGTGCACCAACAGACAGCTATAGAGGCACATTAGAGGAGAGAGTGATTAATCCTTTCATGAAGTAAAGCAAGGAAGCCCTCTGAGAATATAACATCTCAAGGAGGAATTAGAAGAACAAATAAAACTTTTCTAGGTGGATTAAAAAGTGAAATGAATCATATATGTAGTGTGTATTTGTATATAAAGTTTGGTGTTGCTAGAGCTTAAAAAATTTAATGGCACCCCACTCCAGCACTCTGGCCTGGAAAATCCCATGGATGGAGGAGCCTGGTGGGCTGCAGTCCATGGGGTCGCTAAGAGTCAGACACGACTGAGCGACTTCACTTTCACTTTTTGCTTTCATCCATTGGAGAAGGAAATGGCAACCCACTCCAGTGTTCCTGCCTGAAGAATCCCAGGGATGAGGGAGCCTGGTGGGCTGCTATCTATGGGGTCACACAGAGTCGGACACGACTGAAGCGACTTAGCAGCAGCAGGAGGAGAACTTAAGAGATGAATCTGCAAAATAAGTGAAAAATCATGATCATGAAGATCATGAAGGACATTTTATTCTTCCTTGAGGATCTCAGAATGAAGAGCTATTGATGTGAAAAAAGTCAAAGTTTGGCATGGTTTGTATTTCAGTTTAAGAAAATTGCTGCTGACAGAGTTCAGTGTGAACTGGAGGGAGGCCTAGGTATGGGTGACTAGTTAGCAGGATTTTACTATAGTATAAAGTCAGATGGGGGAAACGGCAGGAAATGTGCAACAGGAATAACAAGCAAGGTGGCATTTATGAGATGGGTTTGTCAGAATTCATTGAAGAGTTGATGGCGTAAGGAAATGGGTAGCATGTATCTGAGGTGATCAATCTTGTAAGTCCTTTTTCTTACAATTCACCGAATACCAGCCCCTCTTCAGTTATGCAGACAACAGTGCCTTCTCTGTCCACTGCTCTGGATTTTTCTAGCCTCTAAATATTCTTCTCATCTTATGCAACAGAACAGAAACAAACTATCCTATAGGACAGAACAACCAATGGCTGGTTCCAGTGGAACTTGACAAGTGTTTTGTGTCTGCCATGGCTTGACGATACGGTCTACTGCTCTGGATTTTTCTAGCCTCTAAATATTCTTCTCATCTTATGCAACAGAACAGAAACAAACTATCCTATAGGACAGAACAACCAATGAATGGTTCCAGTGGAACTTGACAAGTGTTTTGTGTCTGCCATGGCTTGACGATACGGTCTTCAGTCACAGACTGAAAATGATTGTAGCTACCACTCTCCTCCTTCAAGTGAAAACAGCGTGCAGTATATTGCCCTAATATTGTCAAGAATCACATTCCTTTCCCAGAAGGCTGCTCTAATTGGATTCGGTGGACCTTAACTAGCTTACCACAGCTGTGTTCAGGATGAAGGTGAAATCTTTCAGAAGTATTTTCCTGAAATTAAGAGCTGGACATCTTTGATGAGGGCATTTAAGAGTACATGTCTTAATGCAATTTTTATATTAATCTTCCATCATTTGTGTTTTATCACATCTGACAATTGTCTAGAAAAAAAAATTAAAGGTTGTGTTAGATCATCTAACACCCCAAACCCTGTGTGTATGTATTAATATTTGCATTTTTAAAGCTCATTGATTAAACTAACATAAAACTTGAATAAAATTATTTTTCTTCTGTATTAAAATCATAATTTTAAATTTGCAACAGGTGTGAAGTTGCAATTTAAGCTACACTGCTTATGAGGAAACTGGCATGTGTCCTGAGTGAGCACACGCATAGGAGAGGAATCTCAATTTTGTAAGGTAAGTGCTCTCCTAAAGCTTCTAAAATCTATACAGTATACAAAACTATCATTGAAGGTAAGTATTGTTGGATTTTCCTTGATAAATCTTAAGAAAATTAATTTACTTTTTTCATTCATATTTCCTCAATTTATATCATGGTGGTAGAGCTATTGTCACTTTGAGATTTTATACAATACACACACATGTACGCATGAATATATACATATATAAATAAGTGTATGTGTGCATACATATGTTAAATACTGAAAAACTTTATCAATAGGTTGCATCTGCCTAGGTTACCAAGCAGAAAGTGTAAACACTTTTTGAAAAAATGTGAGTGCAGTATTTTTTTTAATATCTTGATATCTCAAAATATAAAACCAGGAAATCCTAAAGTGTACAAATATGAAATTGTATGACGCATTTGGTTTTAAGTCTCAATGAAAGGAGTGGCTATTGTGTACTTGGTCCATTTCCTAGGAAGCCACAGTGATGTGCAATAAATACTATGACATAGTTTGTCTCTTTGTTCAATTATGTAGAAGCAGAAATGTATCAGGGAGAAACTTGGAAGTGAGACTTAAAGAATAGCAAGTCTGGGCATGAGAGGCTTAGCTCTCTAAACAGAAAGTCAGTGTTAGAGAAAGCTCAGTGGAAGAGGAGACAATCAGAGTTGGTTTTGCTAAATGAAGAGGCAAAAAGGGGGGCACCTCTGACCATTAAACTTCATATTAAAAAATTCTGTGGCTCACCTTTTACAAACCTGATTCCCTAACAAGCAGATTAACATTAAGTGCTCATCCTTTAGAAATTGTAATATTTGGCAAGTGTATGAGTGTGTCACCTGAAAATGTACAAAGCAATTCTCGGTTCCATTTTGGTCAAGGTATAATTCTTTTCCTTTTAATTAGATATTTGATTATCACTGTGGGCCTGAGACGACCTGAATTCTGAGAAACAAACAAAAAAGCCGGCAGTGATTTTCAAGTAGATCGGCTTTCTGAAAGTGGTGTCACTTTCATTCATTACTGGCATTGAATTGTTTGTGTGTCCCTTTATTAAGAAAGGGGAAGAGAAGAAATTGGAGTTTTATCAGATTTGTATAATTTTAGGTGCTAACTTGAACACCTTAAAGTAAGGGCATGTTTATGGCATTTTGCTGTGTTTTGTCTACTGTCTGAAAATCTCTCATTCAGGAATGAATTATGATAATAATGCACTAAGTGGGCTCAGCGTGAGGTTGAATAAGTGCTGCTCTTTTGAAAGATGCCAGACTTTTTGAGAAATAATTAAAATTCTACACCGATAGGAAAACTTTGGAAGCTCTAAACTTCATAAAGAAACTCTTTTAACTACTCTTTACTCTGGTTCCATGATGGGTGGGTGAGAGTGAGGGAAGGAAAGTTTTCTTCTTCCCTGAAACCCTAAGATTTTTCAGATCTTTTTTCCTGTAATGTCTGATTAATGACACCCTTGATTTTGATTTATATTATCCTATTATTCATTATATGGGAGAAAAAGAAGTCACTTTTTTTTTCCAATTTAATTTTAAAAATTAGGGCTAGCAGTGATGGAATTTAAAATCAAATTATCCTGTCAGAGTGACAGATAAATCTCAAGAGATTCTGATGAGATTTTTCCATGGGCATGATGCTGAATGTCTCCCTTTCCCAGACTCTTTCATTCCAGATTTTGACTATGAGTGACAAGGAGCATCTGTGTTTTGAAACCTGTTGTTATTTGTGTCACTTTAGTTCTTATTTTGAAATTCTGGGGTGGCTTCCTTACTTGTTTACTCTAGGTTAAAGGGGAAAAGTGTATACACAGTTGTCAGGTGGGTGCCTCTTTTACTGTGGAAAGTTGTAATTACCATATATTTGAACTTGGTTAAGTTTAGCACGTCCACTTGCCTTTAAATATTGCTATGCTTAAAGGAATTTCTGCTATGGAGATAGTATAGATATGACAAAATGTTCTTACTATAGTGCTCTTTGATTTTTTTTTTCTTTTGTCATTATGTGAAAATCTTAAGTTTCACAGTAATTGAGTAGACCGCTACAATTCTAGATTCAGTTATTGGTTTTTGTTTTCTGTAGTCGTGGTTTTAGAGACCCTATTTCTGATAGATGAAAAGGAAACTGCTTCTTGCTGCTCTTTAAAGCATGGACCAAACAGCAATTCCTAAATGTAATAATGGATGTCACTTTATACATCTGCAAGGAAAAAAAACAAAACAAAACATAGCTAAGCAAGCAGTATATCCAGTGAAATTAGCTAAGTAACTAATTGTCCATTGATAGTTTAAGGGAGGACACAAAAGGATTATAGGAAAAAGTGATCTGTTATTAAGGAACCCTCTGTATTAAGAGATTATCTTGAAGTGCCTAGAGAATGATCATTGCCATAGGAAGTTACACTGAGCCTGTTCCCTATCTCTGATTAAACAAGAAGTTCAAGTTCATGGCATGTCCGTAAGTTTCAGTTTCTCCATGCACAGGCCAGAGGCTAGACAAAAGTTCCAACTTTAATGCAAAAGTTTGCTTCTTCATTATATTTCTATCTTTTCATGTGGTAGCAATCCCTCCAACAGAGGATATTAATGAGTAAGTGCCCCTTGAGCAGCCTGCTTTGGTTACTCGATTATTATCCCAAAATGAGGAATGGGGAGGACAGTAGGTAATAATTCAAACAACAGATGATACTCAGAAGAAAATATGGCAGGGCACCTTTGTGTAGGCCCTGAAGAGCTGCACATACTGTACATTAGTTAAGAGTCTTAATAAAAGAACAGAAGGAAGGGAAAATAACACAAAATGAAGAATGAATTACTTAAGATTAAATAGTTTCTATTACAGAAATAGGCTACATGTAGAGCTAATGGCAGGCATTTTCTACAGACAGATGGAATACTCTCATCTCCCAATGGTATTGATATGAAGTCTCTGTTAAGATTCATTTTTCCTGAAACATTTGCATATAAATATAAACATCATTACCAGGGGCTAATTGCCCTGTAGGAACTAAAATGTGGGAATTAGCATCTTTAGTCGTTTTTATTATTATTTTTTAAAGTATCTCTAACACGCATCATATTTGGTACTGCATGGCTGCAACAGATAATTACCACCATTAAGAATCTCAAACGCAAAATCAAAACCATTTGGAATGGCTTCCAGGGCAACCCAGCACAGTGAGTAGCCACCAAAATGAGTATATGAGGTTTATGTTCATGCATATTCATAAGGGTACTTAATTCGACATTCATAGTAGGGGGCTTTTGAAAGCTTGTCAAAAGAGCAGCCCCCAAACAAGAACAAACATCAAAGGTAAGAAGATGCACTACATCTCACTCCCATGCACATACAAATATTGCTTGCAGGAGGCAATGAATAACACTAAAGGGATTATTTATTTTAACTACTTAGAGGAGACCGCAGCTTCTACGAAGATATAAACCACAAGCCTCTGCCTTTATCATTCATCTTATTGATCAGAAAGGTCAGGAGTATAAGTTATTCAAAGGATGGATCATCGGCAACAATTCTGAACAAATGGGCGCGCAGACTTGTGTGATTAATGCCTCTTGCTTGTGCAGAATATGAGGAAGAGTTTGAGGGCACATCTTAAGGACAGAAAAAAGAACAGTGTTTATAAGAAGACAAGCGTGGCTGCCACACTGACTGTCTCTCAGACACTGCCCATTTTGTGGGTGGATCAGTGTATTTCAGCACACAGTTCGGTTCAGTTCAGTCGCTCAGTCGTGTCCGACTCTTTGAGACCCCATGAATCGCAGCACGCCAGGCCTCCCTGTCCATCACCGTCTCCCGGAGTTCACTCAGACTCACGTCCATCGAGTCCGTGATGCCATCCAGCCATCTCATCCTCGGTCGTCCCCTTCTCCTCCTGCCCCCAGTTTCTCCCAGCATCAGAGTCTTTTCCAATGAGTCAACTCTTCGCATGAGGTGGCCGAAGTACTGGAGTTTCAGCTTTAGCATCATTCCTTCCAAAGAAATCCCAGGGCTGATCTCCCTCAGAATGGACTGGTTGGATCTCCTTGCAGTCCAAGGGACTCTCACGAGTCTTCTTGGAGATCTTGTTGACATTATACTTTTCAAAACCATTTCCATGACATTCAGCAAATGTGTGTTCTGGTGGAACAAATCTGTTAAATTATAGGTTAGAAATAGTACAAAGAAACCTTTACAAATGTATCAGTTTCAGATTTGCACAAACCAAACAGCATTATATTTAAATGAAACACTCCTTCTTAGAATGAAATATCTACATAACAAGATACTAGGATTGATTTCCTAATTCTCTCCCCCTTCTTGGATGGGTATGGATGTCTGAAGCTGTGGAAGACAGATAGTATTGGGGGTGATATCTCCTCAGTCCCTTCCCAATGCCCACCTCTACAATTCCTTTCTGCTCGCCTGTTGTTTTCCTACACATCTCAGTTCCTTTTCCTTAGTTTCAATCCCTGCCTAACCTTTCCCTGCCTTGATTCTCCACTGTTCCTAGGGATGTTCTAAATAAGAAATGATGACTTTTTTTTCCAGAATAGTGGTCTCAAATTATTTAAACAGCATTCAATTTTGTGTAACGCTCCCTCACACTTACAGACAATCATTATTTTGGAAAAATATTGGAGAGTGACATACATTGGTTTTAAAAGCAAGCAAATATGCTTGGCCTGAATACTGGGGTGCTGTTAATACTAGACTTACCATAGGCTTCACGTGACCTATTTATAGATGTAGATCCATAAGTCAAATACTAAATTGTTTTATAGGTTAGAGAAGAGTAATGTTTAATTTATTGATTCTTTGCTAAAGATTTATTTTTAGGGCTATATGTTATTTTATAGTATCTTAGCAATCAGTATTTTAGAATGTTTTAAAAAGGTTACAAACATTTGTAATCCTTAGTGGTAATGAATGAGCAGGTGACCTAGTTGAAGACAGAATGACAAAAAAGATTTCTTCACAATCAGCTGCTAAAAAGTAACCACATGACATAAAAGAGAAATATAACTTAGGTGGCTCTGGCAAGTCATTTTAAATGTATTAGTGTCGAAACATATCATAAAGACATAATACATGAAACAACAGTGGACACAAGAATTTCTATCAGTACATACAAGATAGATAAATGAACTCAACAGAAAACACAGAAATATATGTATATACATGTATTCTATGAAGAATTCAGTATATGTAGAATTAATAAAATATTACAAACTATTTGCAAAAGGATTATAAATGGAATTAGAATATTGCCTATCTTTAGGAGAGGACAGTAATATAGATCCCCATTTCATATCATATACCAAAATATAATCGACAGGGAAATTTAGAAGCTAAATCATAAATTAATGGAAAGTCAATTTAGGGTAAATGTAAAGCTAAAATTATATCATAATGAAATGACAATTTGGATAATTACTTTGTGTGATCTGTAGACTTCTAAGCATAACAGATTTTTAAAGTATGAAATCAACAGAGACAATCACCAAGGGTAAGATCAATACACTTGAATTGAAATTTGCAAGCGTTTATACATCAAAAGTCATTATTAACAAAATTAAATGATAAATAGTGAACTGCAGAAATACTTTTCCAAAATTCAGAAGTTAAAGAATTTTGAAAACTCTGAAGTCTTTCTTTTTTTTAAATGGTCAACAATGGTAAAGAGATTTCAAAGTATAAAAACTACAAAAGAATAATAAGCATATGAAAATAGTTTAATTTCAGTCATAAGGGAAAGGAAACTAAAATATATATATAAAGGAACGTTTTTAAAACTTCTTTCCAAAACAGAAAAATATTTAAAGGATGAAATCCTCCCTGTTTGTTTTGGAAGAAAAAGGCAGGCTCATAAACAGTTGGTGTGTGTTTTAATTAGTATGAACTTTCTGAAAAGCAGTTTTACTACCATGCAATGAGACCTTGACAGTCTTATAGAAAACACACCACTGGTTCAAACATATAGGACTATTTCCTTTGTCAATGATTAGAAATTCAGAGAATTACATAGAATCAAAGATTGTCATCATGAAAAAAATTCAATTAATTTTACCCTAAGTTTTTTCAATGTTTCTATTATTTGACAAAGTGAAAGTGAAAGTCGCTCAGTCCTGTCTGACTCTTTGTAACCCCATGGACTATACAGTCCATGGAATTCTCCAGGCCAGAATACTGGAGTGGGTAGGCTTTCCCTTCTCTAGGGGATCTTCTCAACCCAGGGATCGAACCCAGGCCTCCTGCATTGCGGGCAGATTCTTTACCAGCTGAGCCACAAGGGAAACCTTTTGACAANACCCCATGGACTATACAGTCCATGGAATTCTCCAGGCCAGAATACTGGAGTGGGTAGGCTTTCCCTTCTCTAGGGGATCTTCTCAACCCAGGGATCGAACCCAGGCCTCCTGCATTGCGGGCAGATTCTTTACCAGCTGAGCCACAAGGGAAACCTTTTGACAAAGTAGTAAGAAATATAAGATGTTTTCCCTTTATATTTACACTGATTGGAATTTCCTGGTCCCAGTCTTCATCTATTACCTGCCTTCAGAATCTCAAGGTATGTGTAGCTGACAGACAGAAATCTCTGTCATGGGGATTTATTCAAAAATGTCCCTGTCTTACATATCAATCAGTAGAAGGGAAGACCAGGGATATCAGGCTTCTGTGCAGGAAAGAGGATGATGGAGAAGGCAGAAGAAGTTCAGGCCAAGGTTACTTGAAGCTGCTTGCAACCTTGGAAACAGAGGAGAAAGGTATTTAGTAACTAATGTCTGCACCTTTTGTTGAGCTGGTAACATTTATCCATGTTTTGTTACTATTATAGTAAGGTACTTGGATAAACTGATGAACCAAACATGAACTGTGATGTCTGGAAACACAGTCATGAATAGGAGAGGAATATGTGTTGTGTGCACATAAATACTTGTGTGTGTATGTGTGCCCATACACACTTGCATATAAATATGGGTGAGTGTATATATATACAGTATCTTAAGGAAAGAAATGCTCCTCAGGATATATTGTATGTAATATAGATTTCTACTTCCACAGTTAGTTTTTATCAAGTCAAGTCACTCTGTTTACTTTTTTCCCTCAGAGCAACCTGAATTTACTTGATTTGCTTGTTTATTATTTGTCTCCACACCAATCTAGCAATGTGTGCACACGAAGGGTAGAGGCAAGTTATCTGATCTACTGTTGTGCTTTAAATACTTGGCACATAGTGGCTCGGCAATAACAAATTTTGGAATGAATGAAAAATGAATTAATATTTCTTTATGGACTTCTCTAAAGTATATGTAGGATTTGGACACAGAGAAAGAGGAGAAAAGTAAAGGGGAAAAAAACACCATATAAGAGCAAAGAAGAGATGAAGAATGACATAAGCAGAGGCATAGGTGTGTGTGTATGCTGGCGGCTTAGTCACGTCTGATTCCTTGAGTCCCCATGGACTGCAGCCTAGCAGGCTCCTCTGTCCATGGGATTTTACAGGCAAGAATCCTGGAGGGGGTTGCCATTTCCTGCTCTAGGGGATCTTCCTGACCCAGGTATCAGACCCATGTCTTTTGAGTCTCCTGCACTGGCAAATGGATTCTTTACCCCTTGTGCCACTTGGGAAGCCAAAGAGAAGAAATTTGTACTTAAAGTTTTGGAAGGAAAAGAGAGAGGGGTGTTCCAAAATAAGTTGTATGGGGAATCAGCAACAAAGGGGATTTTTTTTTTTTTTTTATGATTGGCTTATAGTATGAGCCTCTTTCCATTTTCAAAATAATGTTCTGTGTTTTCAGTGATGACATTTTTTATTCTCATCAGCAGTATTTATCTTAAGAGCTCAGGTTGGCTCACAAACTGACAACCAACTGTTGATATTGTCATATTTCTCAATTTTATGACTCTAATAGGCAAAAAAGTTGGTAAAATATTATAATAATATTATAATAATGAAATTTAGACAATCACTCGTGTGACTGCTGGATTTCCAAGCCTCAGTAATCTTTTTAAGCATGAAGACCACAGAGACATTGTTTTCATCTTAATATTGCTATTCTTTATTACAGTTGCATAATCTAATTTCTGTCATTTTTATTTTCTTTAATATATATATATAATCTAGAAAAATACTGATTTGCTACCTAATTTTGAGTTTTTTTAGTACAACAGTTTTTCAGTACTTTACAAATATATTCCAACATTTATAACTTTATTTCTTTTTCCTTAAATAACACTTCAAGAAATATATGGTTTTGTTGCGGTAGTTACATTTTTTTTGCAATGTTGTAGCTTTACAATGGTTGCTTTATATATATATTTTTTATTATGTTCTATGGATTTTGTTGAGAACTTTTTACTTTCTCTGAGGTCATAAAGATATTCCCCTACATCTTCTGTGTAAAGTTTTACAGTTTTGACTTTAAACATTTAGATTTTTTATTTAGGATTGATTTCTCTGTGTAGTAAGAAGATTGGATCTAATTTCTTTTTTTCTAATGTGAACATGAATAAACAGGAGCTCCTACACTACTAATTGTCCTCCTTCTCCAGTGACAAACAATACCACCTGTAATATAAAGCAAATTGAAAATAGCATTGTGTCAGTTTCTAAGAGTTCTCTTTAGTTCCATTCGTAAACTGATCACACTCTATTAATGATTATAGCTTTATAATTGTCTTGATTTATGGTAGGGATAGTCCAATCCCACTTTATTCTTTTTACTCTGAAATACCTTAAAGAGTTTTGAACCATACTTTAAATTATTTTTACTTTGTATGCAAATTGTTTATATGCAATAATGCTTTAAAACAACACCCACTGAGCTCACACTTCTATGGTAAGAAGTACAGCATGTCATGACTGTGTTCCCTGCTTAAGGCTGAAATCAATGGTCTTCCAGTTTTGGTTCTTATCTGTAGTCTCCAGGGGAAAACGGGCTTCCATGCTCAGATTTAATGATGCTGTAATTCACTTCCTTATCATTTTTTGACTCAGGGTCCAGTTTCTTTCTTTGCTGGTTGTGGTCTGGGGGTTTATATTAGCTTAGAGCAACTGTTATCAGATTCTTCCCATATGAAGTTCTCTAATTCCAAGTCAGAAAAAGTATGTCCCTTCACCCCTGCTTCAAATCTCTGCCTTCTCTTGTGCTACCTTCCAGACCAAAAAAAAAAACCTTTCCACTTTTAAAATGTCACATGTGATTAGGTTATATTCACCTTTTTGATTGACTTGAAGTTAGTTGATTAATAAGCTTAATTACATCTGCAAAATACTTTTTGCTGTGTAATATAATTGCAGGCATGAGATCTCATTATGAATTAGAGCAGGAAAAATTGGAGAATATCTTTAGAATTCTGCCTACCATGACTTCTGTGTATATTTTAGAAATAGATTCTCGACTCTTAAAATACAACAAGAATTTTTTTTTTTAAGTTGAAATATACAGAATCTATAAGGTGATTGTGAACATTTGACATCTGTATAACACAGAGCTTTCTAATTTATTTGGCGTGTCTTTCTACTTGATTTTGAAGATACTTAAGATGTTGATATTTCTGTTGTCAAAAACACTGTGATTCTTGTATATTGATTTTGTGTAGGCTATTTTGCAAGCTCTAATCACAATAATTTATATTTTATTTTGAATTTTCTATTTTTATTACCATTATCCATGGGATAATGAGTTTATTATTTCTTTATAATCATACACATATTTTTTTTCTTCTTTCATGTTGATTACTCAATTTAGAACATGTTTCATAGAATTAGTGAGTTAAGTTTTATTCCTAATTCAAAAGGAAATATTTCCAAACTTTCACAATTATGAAAAAATTTGCTCTAGATTTTTCATAGATATTTTGTTCTAGTACCAGGGTTCTAACACTGATTGGGTATCCTGAAACTCTACCCACTTTTGATAATCATATCCCCAGATTCCACCACTTACAGAACAAGTTCCCTATCAGGAAGATTTTTATTTGCTGTGTTGTGCTGTGCTTAATTGCTCAGTCATGTCCAACTCTTTGCAACACCATGGACTGTAGCCTGCCAGGCTCCTCTGTCATTGAGGATTCTCCAGCCAAGAATACTGGAGTGGGTTGCCATGCCTTCCTCCAGGGATCTCTCTGACCCAAGAATGGAACCAGGATCTCCCTCATTGCAGGTGGATTCTTTTCCAACTGAGCTACCAGAGCAGACCTTTTATTTTCTGCTAGTCTTTTATCGGTTATGAAAGTCCTTCGCAATTATATTTTTCTCTAGACGTATTATTCTACTCTTGCTTTTATTTCCTTGTAGTGAAATGGTTATGTCTCTACTACAAGAGTTAATATATATTTATGTCTGTTTGTTAAGAACCCTTTTAGTCTCCTTCAGTTCAGTTCAGTTCAGTCGTGTCCAACTCTTTGCGGCCCCATGAATTTGTTATAGTATTGCTTCTCTAGAACTGTGCCATCTTATATGGTAACCACGAGCCACTTGGGGCTGTCAAACACTTTAAATGTGGCTTAGTTCAAATTTAAATATGCTGCTGCTGCTGCTAAGTTGCTTCAGTCATGTCCAACTCTGTGTGACCCCATAGAAAACAGCCCACCAGGCTCCCCCGTGCCTGGGATTCTGCAGGCAAGAACACTGGAATGCATTGCCATTTCCTTCTCCAATGCATGAAGGTGGAAAGTGAAAGGGAAGTCGCTCAGTCATGTCCGACTCTTAGCAACACCATGGACTGCAGCCTACCAGGCTCCTCTGCCATGGGATTTTCCAGGCAACAGTACCGGAGTGGGTTGCCATTGCCTTGAAGTTAGTGTAAAAAAATGGATTTTAATAGTATAAAAATGTAAAACATCTCATTAATAATTTTTATTGATTAATATGGAAATGATACTATTTTGGATATATTGAGTTAAATAAAATATATTAGTAAAACTTTTCTACTTGTTTGCTTATTTTTTGTTTACATGACAGAAAATTTATAAACACAAATGTGGTTTGCATTATACTTATATTGGACAGTGCTGCTGTATAAAATTCGTGGTAACATTTTCTACCTTCCCCATGAAAATTTACTATCTAACTGAACTTGTAAGCTAAAGCTTTTATGACCTTCAAAAACAGCCCACCAGGCTCCCCCGTGCCTGGGATTCTGCAGGCAAGAACACTGGAATGCATTGCCATTTCCTTCTCCAATGCATGAAGGTGGAAAGTGAAAGGGAAGTCGCTCAGTCATGTCCGACTCTTAGCAACACCATGGACTGCAGCCTACCAGGCTCCTCTGCCATGGGATTTTCCAGGCAACAGTACCGGAGTGGGTTGCCATTGCCTTGAAGTTAGTGTAAAAAAATGGATTTTAATAGTATAAAAATGTAAAACATCTCATTAATAATTTTTATTGATTAATATGGAAATGATACTATTTTGGATATATTGAGTTAAATAAAATATATTAGTAAAACTTTTCTACTTGTTTGCTTATTTTTTGTTTACATGACAGAAAATTTATAAACACAAATGTGGTTTGCATTATACTTATATTGGACAGTGCTGCTGTATAAAATTCGTGGTAACATTTTCTACCTTCCCCATGAAAATTTACTATCTAACTGAACTTGTAAGCTAAAGCTTTTATGACCTTCTATATTTCATCATTCAATACAAATCTTCTATTTTTTCTTTTAAACTCATATTCCTTTTCTCCATAGTGGCTTTAGTAACAAGCTTATCTCAAAATGATGCTTTTATCAAAGTTTCCTAAGCACCAAAATTGTTCTCAGAGTTTTCTTCTTTCACCACCAACATCCTCTCAATATAGCATAGACTAACACGTCCAAAGGGAATTAGAAGACAGTTAGGTTAAAGGAAGGGATGGCATGGGAAAAGAATTGGGATATAGGCTTGTCTGGTAAAATACAGTACACACAGTTAAATGACAATTTCAGATAAAACATGAATAATTCCTGTTTTATTATTTATATTTATATTATCATGTATAAACAACAGATGAATAAGGCATGAACCACACTCTTGCTAAAATAAATTGCATTTGCTACTTATCTGGAATTAAAATTTGAGTATTCTATGTTATTTGCTAAATCTGACAATCCTATTAGTATTAAGGTAGAGACTATCACTGGTTTCTTCGTGGGTGGGGTAGGGGAAGTGATTAGATTTCAGGAACAAAAAATCAAGTATCATTTTCTTCATTATCTAGCACACAGTGATTATTATTCTGTGAAAGTTCTACCCCTTGTTTGTGTCTTTATTTTATTCTTTCATTCATTTATTTATTCATTTATTGGTTCAATCATTCATTCGGTTTTATTGATGCCCCAATCTTATTTCCATCCTTATCCTCCATAGGCAATATTCTAATTTATTTGACATGTTTTCAGCCTTGTGTGTTTTATCTTTTGTATCAGACCCCACCTCTTTCAATTCCCTTGTCTCTATGTTCAAGTCACCTTCTCAATAAATCTTAGTCTATTAAACTGCAAATGACATCCAAGGGCTTCCGTGGTGGCTCGGATGGTAAAGAATCAGCCAGCAATGAAGGAGACCTGGGCCAAGAAGATCCCCTAGAAAAAGACGTGGCTACCCACGCCGATGTTCTTGCCTGGAGAATCCCATGGACAGAGAAGCCTGTCGGGCTCAGTCCATGGCATCACAAAGAGTTGGGCACGAGTGAGCAACTAGCAGTTTCCTTCACTTTAGGCTCCAGATACTTTCACCTTCCACCTACTTAATTTTAAATTATTTCTTTAACATTTATCATTCATGCTTACTTATTTGCCTATGATTAATAATTTGTCTTGCTTAAGTTACACTATATTATTAAGGGCAAGGATCTTTATTTTTTTCACTGTCCTGTTAGGCACCTAAAACCATGCCAGTCATGTTATAAATGGTCAACAATGTAAACTAGAATAAATAAAAGCATTGTTGCTTTCTCCTTTCGTATTTGCACTTTGTATACACACTTTTCTGTTTTAAACCTCCTTCTATTTGTTTTTTAACCAAGAATCTGTTTTAGATAGATGCCTATGTGGGGCACATTCTCTTGTTACATCTCTCTGTCCTCTACAAAGTATTCTATCACATCTATCTGCCACATCATGCATTTCTGTACTCACAGTCATGGACATTGGAACTGCTTCCTTGTTTCTCTCTACTCTATGACATGGTTTTGCTTTCAACTTTTTCTTTTAACATTTTTTCATCACCATCTTAAAAATCATTATTTCCCTTTTTAAGAATGATCTAAAAAGGAAGGAATTATCCCTTCACAATTTCTCAACAGATTTCTGTTCTATGCATTTTGTTACCCATGAAAACAAGAGAGTCCCATCTGTTAAACACCTTGATACCTCATATTAATTAATAAAAGAAATTATAGGTATAAATACATAGGAACAGATGTAATATTTTATGATGCATGTCCTTGCTTAGAGCCAGGAAGTAGATGGTTGGTGAGATACTCTAATATTTCAAGGTCAGAATAAAGCTTGTTTAGTAGAAGTATTCTAAGTCTGTGTAGTAAAAATTATTTGTTTCAATATTGAATTGGCCAAAGAGTTTTTTCGTAAAACCTTAAAGAAAAACCCAAATGAATTCTTTGGTGGGTGTGTGCATATTCAGTCAAATCTAACTTTGCAACTCCACTGTCTGCAGCCTACCAGGTCCTCTGTCCATAGAATTTTCCAGGCAAGAACTGGAATGGGTTGCCATTTCTTCCTCCAGGATCTTCCCGACCCAGGGATTGAACTCATGTTTTCTTTTCTCCTGTGTTGGCAGATAAATTCTTTACCACTGAGCCACCTGGGAAGAACCAGCTCTTTGGCCAAGCCAAAATATTCAATAATAAGATGAGTATCATTACTATCATGGAGAAGAGTACAGTTTAAAACGTTTCTACCCATTCCAGTATGCTCCTAATACATTTTTACCTTGAGACTTCTATATGGTTACTTATACGTAATAAATTTAACTCTATATTTTCTCCATATACTATTTTTAAAAATAGGGCGGTAATACTTATTATTTTGTCAATCAGTTTTAAACTTACTCATATCATATCAATAAACTATTTTGAAATCGCTATATTTGATCAAAAAGCAATAACTTGAATTTGTTAATTTTTTTCTACTTATCATAGCTCTCTACATCTTACTAAGCATTTAATAGGAACTTAGGAGGCTTGTTTAATTTACTTATATGTTTGTAAAATAAAATAAAGCATATTAAGAGCATAGAGTTTGGATTCAGAGAGATTTTGAATTGAATCACAACTTTTTTGGTGAAGTCATAAAGCTTTAAACAAGTTTCCTAAACTGCTTTCATTTTACTTTTATTTTTTATAGAATTATTTCTTTAAAAATAGTAACTACCTCATTGGGTAATTTTAAAGAATGTTATTTTATAAACATTTAAAGGTCTTAGTACAAACCCTGATATATTATACATCCTTAGTAAAATTTGACTAATATTACTAATGCTAAAATAATTTTTGTCTTTTTCAAATTTAGAGACTTATTAAAGAAAATAGTACTAAACACTTTGAAGCATGTATTTTCTTTTTGTTTCTCCTTTCTTGTGAATAATTATTTTTCTGTGGTTAAAAAAGTAGTCAATCACATATATTACCAATATGTTAATCACACATTATAAAACACTAATGAACGTTGCATTGTATTTACCTTTATTGGTAAGATTTTATATGATCAATATGAATAAATAATAAGGAGCATGACTCTCCTTATTTTATAAAGCTTAAGACATTTGAGACCTCAGCATGATTAATAGCTAGGAGTGGAATGGATAACTATATAGCTTTATAATATCAAAATAAAAGGAAAAACAAAGACATGAAATATTAAAAAGAAAGGGGTTGAAATTTTCTACATGAATGTTTAGGTACAGAAATATACAGGACAAATAAATAAAATACACAACTACAAAATTATTTAAGATAATGTGTGAAATGTTTTATTCAGCTTTTCTAAAATCTTCATTTGCTGGTTTTGCTATACATGAAACAAAAAGCTGAAATTTTGGCACTATTTGTCAAAGAATATGTATTGAAATACTTACTTCAGTGTTGACTGTAAGAACTATATGTGTTTCTCATCTTATTTGGAGAGATTTTTTTCTGTGATGGATAATTTGGATACATTGCAATATTCTACTTTCTGCTGAAACAGAATTCTCCAGTGTACATGTTCTGTTTTATTCCCATAGGATGGTGAATATGTATGTGCTTACATTTATAAAGTAAATTACCTGCTTAAAGATATAATAGACTTTGCTTTTACATAGTTGTTTTCTCAGAGGAATTCAACACATTTCACACTGACTTTAGGGAAAACACGTACTCATTCTTGACATACCATTTTATTCTGGGAGTATTTATTTCCACTCTTTTTTTTTTTTTTTTCCTTAAAGCTTTATAATAGATTGTAAGGAATTTAAGGTGAGAGAGAGACACAGAAAAAAGAAGAGCATCTAACACAGATCTTAATACACTTGGTCAGAATCTTTAAAATCCAAACTCACCAAATGAAAATCAAAACCTTGGTAGAATCCTAGACTTCTNTTATTTCCACTCTTTTTTTTTTTTTTTCCCTTAAAGCTTTATAATAGATTGTAAGGAATTTAAGGTGAGAGAGAGACACAGAAAAAAGAAGAGCATCTAACACAGATCTTAATACACTTGGTCAGAATCTTTAAAATCCAAACTCACCAAATGAAAATCAAAACCTTGGTAGAATCCTAGACTTCTAGATCATTGCTACCTCTCATAAGATTTAAAAAAAAAAATCAATGAGAATTTAAATATAATTGAAAATACATTTTTAGAAGATCAATATTTTCTATTTGGAGGAATATATATTAGATTAAAAATATATCATGACTTAGTTATTTTCTTTATTTTTATGTATCATCCTCATTAGAGTATTTCAAGTGGGTGTTCTGATAGAATTAATTTTATTAGTAAGTCCATCTACACACTTCTCCCTCTTAACCAAGGTCATCCTTTTGCAAGGCTGCAACAAAACAAAATGTCCCATGTGGTCATTAAGCACATGACATTTGTTACTGTGGAAATATCAGCCTGAAATATTGAGATAATCTAAGTTAATATTTTCCTTATATTGAAGAGAAATGGGGATCAGAAAGATGAAATGATTTGCAAAGACTTGTGGTTCATCCTGGCTAAGAATGCCCACTGGGGATTGGGAATCCTATTTTAATTTTGAGCTGTAACACTTACTGTGTAAGATTAGGTGAGTTGCCTAAGCTTCTTTCAGTTTTTAATTTTGTTTATTTTTTTAATTTTGGCTGCCCTGGGTCTTCGCTGTGTGCTGCAGGCTTTCCCTAGTTGCAGCAAGCGGGGCCGCTCCGCATTGCAGTGTGCAGGCTTCTCACTGACGAGTATCCTCTGTGGCAGAGCACAGGCTCCGGCTGTGCTGGCTCTGTAGTTGTGGCTCTGGAGTTGTGGACTCCAGAGTTCAGGCTCAGCAGTTGTGGGGCACAGGCTTAATTGCTCCAAGATGTGAAATCTTCCTGCACCAGGGATCGAACCCATGCCCCCTGCATTGGCAGGAGGATTTTGAATCCACTGTACCACCAGGGAAGTCCTGACTATCCTTATTAAGCCTCTGTTTCCTTATCTATAACATGAATCTAATTATACTTCAGTTCAGTTCAGTTCAGTCTCTCAGTCGTGTCCGACTCTTTGCGACCCCATGAATCGCAGCACTCCAGGCCTCCCTGTCCATCATCAACTCCCGGAGTTCACTCAGACTCACGTCCATCGAGTCAGTGATGCCATGCAGCCATCTCATCCTCGGTCGTCCCCTTCTCCTCCTGCCCCCAATCCCTCCCAGCATCAGAGTCTTTTCCAATGAGTCAACTCTTCGCATGAGGTGGCCAAAGTACTGGAGTTTCAGCTTTAGCATCATTCCTTCCAAAGAAATCCCAGGGTTGATCTCCTTCAGAATGGACTGGTTGGATCTCCTTGCAGTCCAAGGGACTCTCAAGAGTCTTCAACACCACAGTTAAAAAGCATCAATTCTTCGGCACTCAGCCTTCTTCACAGTCCAACTCTCACATCCATACATGACCACAGGAAAAACCATAGCCTTGACTAG
>SJYX01000400.1:0-23125 GCA_006410675.1 Oreotragus oreotragus | reverse complement strand
GTGGTCATGTATGGATGTGAGAGTTGAACTGTGAAGAAAGCTGAGCACCAAAGAATTGGTGCTTTTGAACTGTGGTGTTGGAGAAGACTCCTGAGAGTCCCTTGGACTGCAAGGAGATCCAACCAGTCCATTCTAGAGGAGATCAGTCCTGGGTGTTCATTGGAAGGACTGATGTTGAAGCTGAAACTCCAGTACTTTGGCCACCTGATGCGAAGGGCTGTCTCATTGGAAAACATCCTGATGCTGGGAAAGATTGAGGGCAGGAGGAGAATGGGACACCAGAGGATGAGATGGCTGGATGGCATCACTGACTCGATGCACGTGAGTCTGAGTGAACTGCAAGAGTTGGTGATGGACAGGGAGGCCTGGCTTGCTGTGATTCATGGGGTCGCAAAGAGTCAGACACGACTGAGCGACTAAACTGAATTGATGGACCACTTGTGATTGCATTTCTGTCTTCTGTTTAACTATTGGTCAACTGTGCTTTGGGAAAAATGTGAGTTCTTAAGCATCTTGATTTAGCACTCAGATTCTAGACCCGAATACTGAGGCCTGAATTTTTGTTCAGCTGTGTAGCTTTGAGTGATTTTACTACTTCTTTGTGACTCAGTGTCCTCAGCTGTTAAATATGAGTAATCATACAGCTTACATCATAGGATTCAACTAATAATCAAAGTTATATACATAGAGCACTAATAACAGTGGGAGGCACACAGCAAATAGTATGTGAGGATTAGTAGTTAATTATTGGTATATTAAGAAAAAGTGTGAATTGTTTTACTCAGCTTTTCTAAAATCTTTCCTAATTCTACTATGTATGATATAAATAACTGGAACATTCTTTCCCTTAAAAAATACAAAATGATGTTTATCAATCACATCTTCTTTTTTTGTTTTAACAAATACTCATCAATTTTAAAGTAATATGTAAAAATGCCAATTCCCATTACTTTTTCTCTAATTTATTTTGCTAAAGTAGTCTAAGAAAAATGATTCTTATTATGTTTGCTAAACCCTTCTAATTCCTACTCAAGATTGTAATCATAATGCCCCCATTGCATCATCAAGAGTAAATGACACAATCAAATGTGTAATTGCTCTTATAAAGGAATGTCAATATTGTCACAAACACTCAGACTTTCAGAGCAAAATTTGTGAGAGTAATAAAGGTATCCATTTCCATCAAGATACTTTATAAAATCTTTCCATTTAAAGTCAAACCCAGTTTTGCTATTAATGAAATAATTATATGTTTATAGGCATAGTAATTCAAATTAAGTATACTAATTTCAGGATATCCCTGGTGGCTCAGATGGTAGAGTGTCTGCCTACAATGTGCGAGACCCGGCTTCGATCACTGGGTTGGGAAGATGCTCTGGAGAAGGAAAGAAGAGTACTACAGTACTCTTGCCTGGAAAATTCCATGGACGGAGGAGCCTGGTAGGCTATAGTCAATAGGGTCACAAAGAGTCGGACACGACTGAGTGACTAAACTTTCACACTAATCTCAAACAGACATATTTCCTCTAAACTGAGAATTCTTTTTGTTTTTAATTTATTTATTTTTGACTGTGTTGGGTTTTAGTTGCAGCTCAGGATCTCTGCTGTGGCATGCAGGATCTATTTGGTGCAATGCATGGATTCTTTGTAGCTCTGTATAGACTCTCTAGTTATGGCTTAGGGGCTCCAGAGTGCGCAGGCTCAGTAGTTGCAATGCATAGGCTCAGTTGCCCCATGGTATGTGGGATCTTAGTTCCCTGATTAGGGATCAAACCCATGTCCCCCATAATGTAAAGTGTATTCTTAACCACTGGACCACCAGGGAAGTCCCTAAATTGGGAATTCTACTCACAGATTTTTCTAAGTGTTTCAGTTCATTTCTGCATGATAAGGAAGATAACATGATTTTTATATCACGGTAAATGACCAAACAGTCTTTTGTTTTACTAGAGTGGACATAACAGAATAATTATGTATTCATGATGGTCAGTTTTCTATAAATATTAGAGTTCAGTAATTACTATAAAACTGCCTGTTATTTACTTATTTGAAAGATTTATAAAAGTAGTTCATGCATATTCATGATCCTTTAAGTGACAAAAAACTGTTTGTTTTGGTCTTTGGGTTTGTTGTAAGTATATTTTGTAGTTTTTAAAATATATTTGCTATCTTCATCACCTTGAGCTAGACAGAGAATGAAGTGCATTTTAATGCAGGAACAATTTATTTTTGATAGTTCTTCTCTTCCTAGTATTTCAAGACATTTCTCTAACCTGTCGCTCTACCCTTGCAAAAAAGATGGACCCTTATGACCCAGCAATCCCACTGCTGGGCATACACACCAAGGAAACCAGAATTGAAAGAGACACATGTATCCCAGTGTTCATTGCAGCACTGTTTATAATAGCCAGGATATGGAAGCAACCTAGATGCCCATCAGCAGATGAATGGATAAGAAAGCTGTGGTACATATACACAATGGAGTATTACTCAGCCATTAAAAAGAATACATTTGAATCAGTTCTAATGAGGTAGATGAAACTGGAGCCAATTATACAGAGAGATGTAAGCCAGAAAGAAAAACACCAATACNCAGGACATGGAAGTAACCTAGATGTCCATCAGCAGATGAATGGATAAGAAAGCTGTGGTACATATACACAATGGAGTATTACTCAGCCATTAAAAAGAATACATTTGAATCAGTTCTAATGAGGTGGATGAAACTGGAGCCAATTATACAGAGAGAAGTAAGCCAGAAAGAAAAACACCAATACAGTATACTAACACATATATTTAGAATTTAGAAAGATGGTAATGATAACCCTATATGTGAGATAGCAAAAAATTTTCTTTTAATTTGTAAGTAAACACAAAAGACCTCAAGTAGCCAAAGTAATCTTCTTGAGGAAGAAAAATGGAGCTGGAGGAATCACACTCTCTGACTTCAGACTACAAAGCTACAGCATGGTACGGGCACAAAACAGACAAATAGATCAATAGAACAGAATAGAAAGCCCAGAAATAAACCCACATATCAGGATCAATTAATCTAAAAGAAAGGAGTCAGGACTATACACTGGAGAAAAGACAGTCTCTTAAATAAGTGATGCTCGGAAAACTAGACAGATACATATAAAAGAATAAAGTTACAACATACTCTAACACCATATACAAAATAAACTCAAAATGGATTAAGCATCTATATGGAAGATAGGTTACTAGAGGAAAATACAAGAAGAATACTCTTTGATATAAATTGCAGTAATATAATTTTTGGGGATTCATCTCTTAAAATGATGGAAATGAAAATAAAAATAAACAAATAAGACCTAATTAAACTTAAAAGCTTTTGCATATCAAAGGAAACCATAAACAAACTGAAAAGACAACCTGTGGACTGGGAGAAAACATTTGCAAACAATGCTACTGACAAGGGACTAATTTCTAAAATATGCAAACAACTCATATTGCTTAATATTAAAAAAGCAGACAACCCAATCAAAAAATGGGCATAAGACCTAACAGACACTCTTTCAAAAAATATATACAAAGGTCAAAAAGCAAATGAAAAATAAATAAATACAAAAAAAAAAAAAAGATCATGGGAAAAAAAAATAAAAAAAAAAAAAGATGCTCAAGAAAAATGCAAATCAAACCTACAGTGAGGTTTGTGTTACGCCAGTCAAAATTGCTGTCATTAAAAAGTCTATAAATAATAAGTGCTGGAAAAGGTGTGGAGAGAAAGGAACTCCCCCCCTCCTATACTGATAATGGAAATGCAAATTGGTATAGTCACTATGGAGAACAGTATGGAGGTTTATTCAAAACGAAACAAAACAAAGAATTAATTTATGATCCTACAATCCCAGGATTGGGCATATAACTGGAGAAAACTTTAATTCAAAAAGACTCATGCACCCTAATCTTCAGAACTACACTATTTACAATAGGCAAGACATGAAGCAGCCACATACAGCAACACAGATAGACCTAGAGATTGTCATACTAAGTGAAGAAGGACAGACAGAAAGACAAATATCATAGGATATTGCTCACATGTGTAATCTAAAAAAAATGATACAAATGAACTTATTTACAAAACAGAAATAGACTCACAGTCATAGATAACAAACTTATGGTTACCAAAGAGGATAGTGGGGAGAGCGGCTGAACTGAACTGAACTGAGAGAGAGAAATTAGGAGTTTGGAATTAACATGTACAGGCTGTTACATATAAAATAGGCAAATAACAAGGGCCTACAATATAGCACAGGGAACTATATTCAATATCGTGCAACAAGCTATAATGGAAAAGAATCTGAGAAATAATACATGTATATGTGTGTTTGTGTGTGTGTATATATAACAGAATCACTTTTCTGCACACTTGAAACCAATACAACCTTGCAAATTAACTATGCTTCAATAAAAATCATTAAAAACATAGTATGCTAAATTATTATGTCAATTTGTAATGAAAAATCTTGAATATATTTAAACCCATAGCTTTGTTTTTTGGCTTTATTTTATTTAAAAGTCTCTACTTACATTGCTTTTGTAAAAATAAACAAAGACCAATCAAACAAGAACAGAGGCTATTTATTCAGGGCTTGCTGCATTAAGAGTCAGCCAACATCATACTTGCATTAGAGGGTCATAGGCAACAGGAGAGTGAGATAACTTTATACTGGACAAAAGTCAAGATTATAGATGCTTTGATTGGAGGTTTTTGGCACAGAGAAGCTGGAGGTGGGCAGCAGGATATCTTAGTGATCAATTTGGGTCTTGAAAACCAGGGCAAATAAAATAGGGACATAGGTGTCATTGACTCAGTTCTCATGTTTTGCTGTTGATTGCTGATTATGGTTTGGATTCCTGGACTGGTTACTGCAGAAGTTCTGGGTCTGAATTTTACTGTCAGATATAATATAGCCACTGCCAATTGTTTATTGACTGTTTCACTTCTAATTCCTTCCATGGATGCTAAGCACTTTGGACTCATCAAACTCTTCAAAACTCAATGAAATTTCAATGCTAAATTTATGCTAAAATCATTTTCATACACAGTGATGTTGAAGTAAAAAAAAAACTATAACTAAATAATTTGAAAAATCTCTCAGTCACTGAACTAGAGAGTGATGCAAGCTTTAATCTCCTGAATTTGGGACATATCTCAATGTATATAAAAATATGTGTTTATACCTATTTTTCATCATATAGTTTAATAACACAAAAACTTTTTATTCAGCAAATACTCCCTTTATTAGCAATAGACTCATTAAATCATCACAATTGAATGCTTTAAGTTTTTCTCTGCTCTTAAAAAAAGAATAATAAAGGATGCAATCAATGCCATTTCTTTCATAGGTGAAACCTAACCTATCATTGGAGAATTAAAATAGTACAATGGGCTTATAACAATAACTTCTGATAAAGAATCTAATCATCTTTTTTGAAATATCAATTTAAAAAATTATACAAAACAACAATTGATTTAATAATTTGACTAAGCTTAGTTCCTTTCTGGATTTTCTAGGTACGAAAATGAATTTGTAAAAAAATTATGGAAAGCATCCATACAAGTAAAACAACAGCCCTTGAACCACTGGATACCTAACAATTATAGTCTATTTTAACTAGTTTTTAGTGATTTTAATATTTTTAATTACTCAGTTTTCAGTGAGTTAAATATTTGTAGTTAATAGGTATATACTATATTTGGTACTGGATTTATAGAGAGCTGTATGATGAACAGGGGAATGTTCTGAGTAAGATGCCCACTGGTGCTTCATTCTATTCAATTAATACTTACCAACTATCAGAAGTGCTAGGTTATTGTAACATGAGACTGAAATAATCACCATCACTAATGTTCTAAAGTAATTTTCAGTTTGTGTGGATACTCTGTGTGTGTATACCTATAACAGACATATACACGATCATGCTTTAAAACTTATAATTATATATTATATTGCAAACCATTCATGTCATATATATATATGTATATATATATAACTTCAAATCATGTGATTAGTGAGTGTTTCAGTTCNCTGTACGGCAAAACCAATACAGTATTGTAAAGTAATTAGCCTCCAATTAAAATAAATAAATGTAAATTTTTTTTAAAAAGATGGAAGTAAGAAAAAAATTGCCTGTGCTTTCTCTCTCATTGTTTTAGTTTTGTTCTCTTTTTTCCAACATTATTTGTATCTTACCTGAGAATGAAAAACATATAGAACTATTCATTAAATAAATTTCCTCCATTCATGTTTTCCAGGGCCAGGGTGGAATTCCATTACATTCCACCTATTTCATCTATACTTGCTGTTCCATCTATTCCATTGCATGAGATAGATTTCTAGAGATGAAACTTGGTTGTCTTCTCTCTCCATTTGATTCTTATTTTGACAAGGAAGTTCTAATGCTAGAAATGCAGATTTCTGTAATGATAATATTTTATATCACACAGAAGCCATCTCTTAGCCCTCAAATTTACCCAGGTTCATACCTGCTCACTTTGTTTGCTTAAAAGACAGGCTTTGATTTTGAGTCAGATTTTCATTTGAGAAATCTAAGAGAGGAAACCTTTTTGAACTCACATCCCTACTTAACATCACATTAATTTACAAAGCACTTTTTGAAACAAAATGCTATGAAATTCGGGAATGCAGAAGGCTAACACTATAAATATAGAAAGCTGAAGATGTAATATAGTTTGTTCAGTAATTTGCTGAATATAAGGATGGAAATATTCACAGTTTAAAAAAATAGTTTCTGGCTCGTTTAGCTCATCTTATTTTTGTGTATATTAACATTGAGTCAGATCTTCCAAATTCATGAACTACATTGGATTTTTTTCCCCTCTCTATTTAGATGTAGGACTTAGAATAATTCCTTTAGTCAGAGTTTCCCACAAATCCTCTGATAATTGACTAATACAAAACAACACCACAAAAGTTCATATAATCCCTCCACAATAAAGATTACCGGAAAACAGGAGGGGAGGACTTGGCATTTTTTTCCCTACTGAACCTCTGTTTCCTCCCTTCTTATTATTAGCCCTTCTTATTATTATCCCTCCCTCTCTTCTTCTACTCTTTGCTCCTCCACCTTCTTTCTTTCTGTAGAAACACTTAATAATAAGGGATAAAATCTCAATAAATTCTTAAAAAGTGCACAATACAGTACTATATCTTTAGGAAAATTCTGTGGAACAAATCTCTAGGATTTGGTCATTTGGCATAACTAAAATTATACCCACTGAAAACAACTCAACTCCCCATTTTTTCTTCTCCCCCATTCCCTGGAAACCATCAGTCTAATGTTTCTATGAGTTTGGCTATTAAGATAATGCATATAAGTGGGATCATGTAATATTTGCCCTTCTGTGATTGGCTTATATCAGTTAGTATACTATCTTACAGGTTCCACATTGCCACATACTGCAGGGATTTCCTTCTTTTTAAGTCTGAACAGTATTCCATTGTATATATCTATGTATATATATATACCTCATTTTCTTTATTCATTCATACACTGATGGATTCTTAGGTTGTTTCCATATTTCTGCTTTTGTGAATAGTGCAATGAACATAAGAATGCTGGTATCTCTTTGACATCCTGATTTCAATTCTTTTAGATATATACCTAGACGTGAGATTGCTGGATAGGTCTATTTTTAACATTTTGAGGAAGCTCCATACTTTTTACCACAGTGGCTACACCATTATACATTCTTAGGAACAATGTACAAGGGTTCCAATTTCTTACATTTTCACCGACACTATCTTTTTAGGAATCAGTATTTTAATAGGAAATTATAGATTATTGTGGTTACCATTTGCATTTTTCTGATGATTAGTGATGTTGAACATTTTTTCATATACCTTTCTTAACAGAAATGTCATTTGCATATTTTCTTTGGAGAAATGTCTATTCGAGCCCATCTTTAAATCAGGTTGTTTGGTCTTTCGCTATTGAGTTGTAGGAGTTTCTTTTCTATTTTAAATATTAACTTCTTTTTGAATATATGGTTTGCAAATATCTCTTCCCTTTTTATGGTTGCATTTTTACTTTGTTGATTTTTCCTTAGACATGGTAATTTGCAAGTACCTTACAAATGAACACTAGTGAAGAAATCTGACCACAGTGATTGCTAATATAGTAAACTGTTGTCAAGTTACCAAATGATTATTTTAAAAGCAGAGAAGAATAATTTCAAATACAGCCATGTTAGATATTCCATCTTGCCTTTTTATTAATCAGCATTCTCTGAATGCTCTCTGACCATGGAGCTAACGGGGAAAAAAAATGAGGGCATATTATCCCTACAAAAATTAAAGTGAAGTCGCTCAGTTGTGTCTGACTCTTTGCGACCCCATGGACTGTAGTCTACCAGGCTCCTCTGTCCATGGGATTTTCCAGGCAAGAATACTGAAGTGGGTTGCCATTTCCTTCTCCAAGAGATCTTTCCAACCCAGGGACTGAACAAAAATTAAAGCTGATTTTAAACATGCCCATGCTTGATGGTTCCGGAAAGTAATATNCTACCAGGCTCCTCTGTCCATGGGATTTTCCAGGCAAGAATACTGAAGTGGGTTGCCATTTCCTTCTCCAAGAGATCTTTCCAACCCAGGGACTGAACAAAAATTAAAGCTGATTTTAAACATGCCCATGCTTGATGGTTCCGGAAAGTAATATATTTGGGTTTGAAATGTACTTTTGATGGAAAATACAGCTAATTCTCATTTACTACTTTAAAAGAGGTAAATAATAATAATAATTAGTAGTAGTGTCACTAATAATAGTAGAAGAAGTAAAAGAAAGTAGTAGTAGTGGTCAGGGATCCTGGATTATTCACTTCTTGAAAATTCTAGTATATTTTTAGCATGTCATCATTCATATGTAATTTTCTTTATAGACTGTCTTCATTGTGGCTTAGTGGTAAAGAATCCAACCTGCCAAGCAGGAGACCTGGATTTGATCCCTGGATGTGGAAGATTCCCTAGAGAAGGAAATGGCTATCCATTCCAGTATTCTGGCTGGGAAATCCTATTAACAGAGGAGTCTGGCAGGCTACAGTCCACAGGGTCCCAAAGAGCCAGACATGATTGAGTGACTGAGTGCATGCACACACACACACCACAGAGTTTTAAAAATGCGAACAATACAAAGCAAATAACTGAAATTTCATGACACTTGATATAATTACCAATACAGTCTTCTCTCAAACTCATCATAGTCTGTTAAACATTGTTATATGCAAACAAGCATAATTTTACAAGAAACACAGTTTCTTTCCAGTTTTTGTTTTTTTAAAACCATGTTGAATATTTTAATAAGATGTAGAGGAAAGGTGCATTGCATAAAACATAGAAGAAATAAAGGTTTCTATTCATTGGCTTTGAATCAGTTCCCATGAATCTTCTGCCTTTAGGAAGTAATATTGTAGGACTTGAGTATTACTGGAGCTTTTCCAAGAAACTAAGTATCACAGTTCAAAGATTATTTATGAAAGAAAAATCCCCCAACATTTTACTTGAGTATTTGAAATTAAGTAACTTTGTTCAAATATAGAAGATAAACTGTGATTTGGGAAAAAAAAGCTTTCCTAGGGTTTATAGAACCTCGTTATGATCAGAATCAGATGGAAATTTAATGGAAAAATCTAGATTTTAATCTAGTTTCTTATACTTATCATCTGTAAGAAAAAAAACTTGAGCATCAATTTACTTATCAATGTGAAGATAGTAAATTCTTTTAAAATGATTAATTTATTCACTTCCTTTTGCCATGTACTTTGGCCACGGAGGCTACTGTTGTTATACTTGTCTTCTGAATGAATAAAACTGGTATTTTCTACAGATTGGCTTCTGACATTTTATATCCCAAACTTTGTTCCTTTGTCACCATCCACACACTTCAGGTGCTGGACTCTGTAGGAGATGTTAATTTCAGTATATAACATCTGCATGCATGCATACTAAGTTGCTTTAGTCATGTCTAACTCTCTGTGACCCTAGGGCCTGTAGCCTGCCAGGCTCCCCTGTCCATGGAATTTGAATTCTCCAGGCAAGAATCCTGGAGTGGGTTCCATGCCCTCCTCCAGGAGATCTTCCCAATGCAGGGATTTAACCCACATCTCTTATATCTGTCACCTACATTGGCAGGCAGATCTTTTACCACTAGCACCACCTGGGAAGCCCATATAATGTCCACCCTTTACTTTCAAGTCACAATAACACAATACCCTGTAGGGATATTACTGGAAGTCATTTCTGCATATTGATAGTTTGGAACAACGTTGCCATCAAGGAAGTGACAGAAAACCATATAAATAAGCTCCACCAATCCAAAACTATATATACATACCCTCAATGCAACTTTTCCTTTAGTGAATTTCCAAGATGCTTTTGGCCATGCCAAATTCTACCATAGAACTGTAAGTATGAGATGGGAAACCAGAATGAAAAGAGATGAAGAAATACTTGTATGAAGAAGTACATGATGCCATGAGATTATAAGAGTATAAAGACCAGATTGGATCCTGTTGGTCAGAGAAACTTTCCCTAAATGGTTCTTCTTTTCTTTTTAAATGCATTTATTTATATTTGTGGCTATGTTGGGTCTTCATTGCTGTATGTGGGCTTTCTCTACTTGTGGTGAGCAAGGGCTATTCTCTAGTTGTGGTGTGTGAGCTTCTCTTTGCTGTGGCTTCTCTTGTCGCAAGGACGGGGCTCTAGGCAATGTGGGCTTCAGCAGTTTTGGCACACGGGCCCTAAGTGGTTCTTGATTTTAAAACCTAAAACCTGACTAAGAAAATCATCCTTAGCAACCAAGTTATGATGGTGGGTGATAGGGGTAGACAAGATCCCAGGCATATTGAAAAAAAAGGCAAAAATGCTTTGAAGCAGAAAAATACTATGAAGAATAGAGAAACTGAAAGGAAATTCAGTATGACTGGAGCTCAGAAAGTGAGGATAAAAGAGTCATCTGGAATGAGATTTTAGAGAAAAGGATAGAGCAGATCCAATTTGGTTTGGGTAGGTTACATCCATCAGTGGATGAATGGATAAGAAAGCTGTGGTATATTTACACAATGGAGTATTACTCAGCCATTAAAGGGGGGTTCATGTTTGGGAGTTCGTGTAAAAAAATAAATAAATACAAAAAAAAAAAAGAATAAAATAAAAAAAAATGTTATGAAAAAAAATAATAATAAATAACACACTGCTATTAAAAAAAAAAATAAAGAAAAGGAAAAGTTATGAAAAGTTGACATTGTAAGATTTGCATTGATACCAGAATATTCTGAATAAGTGTGTGAAAAACAAATTGGATTGGGGAGGCCCAAATTGTTGTGGGGTTTCCACCAGCAAGCTGTTGCCCTCATGGGAAGAATTGAGTCAGCTTAAACAGTAGTAGTGGGAGAAATCTTTTTTTTTTTTTTTTAAATTCATTCTCAGCAGTGACACTGACTTAACTAGATTTTTGCATCTATTACTTTTCCTTTTTGAGTTTGATAAGCATTGATTTCCAGTTAATATAAAGCTACTGTAAAATATTGAAAAAATAATGTATTCTACTGATATTAACTNAATTCATTCTCAGCAGTGACACTGACTTAACTAGATTTTTGCATCTATTACTTTTCCTTTTTGAGTTTGATAAGCATTGATTTCCAGTTAATATAAAGCTACTGTAAAATATTGAAAAAATAATGTATTCTACTGATATTAACTTTCCTTAATTGTTTCATTACTGAAATTTTGTAATAAGTTTTGCAGTCAGGTGGTATGAGTTCTTCTACATTGTTGTTAGTTTTTAATATTGTTTTGGACATTCTAGTTACTCTGAATTTCTATATGAATTTTAGGAGTAACTTGTCAGCTTCTATAAAAGAACTTGCTAGGATTATGATTACAACTGTTTGATTCTATAAAATAATTTAAGGAGAATTGATGTATTAACAATATTTTCCAATCTGTAAACATGGAATGTCTTTCCATTAAATAGATTAATATTAATTAATAATTTATTAATATTTTAATATTAGATTATTAATAATAATCTAATTGAGATTATTAATAATATTAATATTAATATTAGATTAATATTGATCTCCATTAATATTTAAAATTTCTCTCACCATACTTCACTGTCAAAGTCTTGTATATATTTATTAAATGTATTCCTAAGCATTTTGCTTCCTGATGCTAATATAAATGGAATAACTTTGGAATTTTATTTTCAAATAATATACTCATCATATATAAAAAAATAATTGATTTATTGTGATTACTTTACATACTGTGACTGCTAAATTTGCTTAGTAGTTCTAAAAGGCATGTTGTAGTTTCCTTGAGATTTTCTATACCAGAAATCATTGTATGTTGTTTATAAAGACAAATTTAATCCTTTATACTTTTTTTTTGCCTTATTATGATAGATATTCTAGTACAAAGTCAAACAGAAATTATGAGACTGAATTTCTTAGCTTGTTTCCAATTTTAGGAAGAAAATATTTAATATTTAAGAATTAAATATGTAAGCCACAGAAGATTTGATGATGTTCTTTTTCAGAATGTAGAAGTTATAATAATTTATTTTTCTAGGTTGCACATTGTTTTTTTTAATCATGAATTAAGTTGAATATTAAATTATTTGCATGTGAAATGATCCTTCAGTTTTTCTCATTCTATTAATATGCTTAATTACACTGATTATTTTTTAAATGTTAAATGTCATGCACTTTGGATAAATGCCAATTGAAAATGATATGCCATACTTATTATATATTTCTGGATTTGATAGTGTGTTGTTCATAAGACATTAAACTCTAAATATATCAATAATCTCAGATGTGCAGATAACACCACCCTTATAGCAGAAAGTGAAGTAAAACTAAAGAGTTTCTTGATGAAAGTGAAAGAGGAGGGTGAAAAAGTTGGCTTAAAGCTCAACATTCAGAAAACAAAGATCATGGCATCCGGTCCCATTACTTCATGGCAAATAGATGGGGAAACAGTGGAAACAGTGGCTGACTTTATTTTGGGGGGCTCCAAAATCACTACAGATGGTGACTGCAGCCATGAAATTAAAAGACGCTTACTCTTTGGAAGGAAAGTTATGACCAACCTAGATAGCATATTGAAAACAGAGACATTACTTTGTAAACAAAGGTCTGTCTAGTCAAAGCTATGGTTTCTCCAGTAGGCATGTATTGATGTGAAAATTGGACTATAAAGAAAGCTGAGAGCTGAAGAATTGAAGCTTTTGAACTGTGGTGTTGGAGAAGACTCTTGAGAGTCCCTTGGATTGCAAGGATGTCCAACTAGTCCATTCCAAAGGAGATCAGTCCTGAGTATTCATTGGAAGGACTGATGCTAAAGCTGAAACTCCAATTCTTTGGCCACGTGATGTGAAGAGCTGACTCACTGGAAAAGACCCTGATGCTGGGTAAGATCGAAGGCAGGAGGAGAAGGGAATGGCAGAGGATGAGAGTTGGATGGCATTATGGACTCAATAGACATGAGTTTGGGTAAACTCCTTTCTCTTCAGTCTGAAAGAAACTTCATATAACATTTATGGTAGTACAAGTCTGTTGGCATCAATTACTTTAAAAGAATGTCTATTTTGATTTTATTTTGAAGACTATATTTGCTACATATAAAATTATAAGTAGACAGCTCTTTTCTTTTAATATTTTATGTGCTTTTTCATTATCTTCTGTCTGCCATAACCTTTAATAAGATGATAGCTAAATTTGATTTACTGTTTTCCCTTATATAATTCTTCATTTTTCTCTAATTTATTTTATGATTTATTTCATTGTTTTGGTATTTACCAGTTTGACTATGATGGGTCTTGATATGATTATCTTTCAGTTCAGTTCAGTCACTCAGTTGTGTCCAACTCTTTGCGACCCCATGAACCGCAGCATGCCAGGCCTCCCTGTCCATCACCAACTCCTGGAGTTTACTCAAACTCATCTCCTTTGAGTCAGTGATGCCATCCAACCATCTCATTCTCTGTTGTCCCCTTTTCCTCCTGCCTTCAGTCTTTCCCAGCATCAGGGTCTCTTCAAATGAGTCATTTCTTCACATCAGGTGGCCAAAGTATTGGCATTTCAGCTTCAGCATCAGTCCTTCCATTGAACACCCAGGACTGATCTCCTTTACGATGAACTGGTTGGATCTCCATGCAATCCAATAAAATTTTAGGCATTCTAATAATGACCATGCATTCCTGAGGCTCATTTTTACAGTTTTTCTAAAGACTGGATAATTTGTTTCTATTGATTGATGATCAATTCACAGATTTTTTTTTTCAACATGAATCTGTAATTAATCTGATCTAGTGCATTTTAAAAATTGTGTTTCAGTTTTCATTGTTTTTGTTTATTTCATTTATAATTCTCAGTGGAGTGTTTCTATCCTGTTATTCATTACAAATGTCTTTTCTTTTAACATAATTTTAAATACTGTCTTAACTTTTTTGTGTATCATTTCTAATATCACTGTCATTTGAGGGGTGGTATTTCCTTTTCATGATTTGTCACATATTTCTGTTTCTTTATGTATTATGCAATTTTAAATTAAATGCTGGACACTGAATTTTCAGTTATAGAGGTTCAAAATTTTGCTGTGTTCCACTGAAGAATGTTAATTTTTAAAAATAGGCAATTAGCTTGATTGAACTCAAACTTGAAACTCTGTCTCCACTAAAGTGATCAGCAGCTGATGTCTCTCTTCAGTTCTTCAGTCTTCACTAAGAGTCTTAGATTATACCGTCAGGTGATACAGTTTAACCTGGATCATGTTAATTGTTCAGCCTATAGTTTGGGCAAAGATTAGACACAATACATGGGACTCCTAAATAGGGAAACTCTCCCTGTCGGATTGCCTCTCTCACTTCCTAGCTGCTGTGCTTTCCCCCCAAATTTCCCTCCATTTCTTCAAGTTATGAGGCTGCAGCTTTACTATCCTCACATTAAACATCCCACTTGGTGAAAACTAGAGTCTATCTTCAAAGTACAAGCTGGAAAAAAAAAAAAAATGTGAACTTCAAGTAGAACATTTATTTCTTTCTAATGTCTATTCTCCTCCACTTAATTTCATTTTTAACTTTTCTTAACTGCTTTTATTTACTCTCTATTATCTTGAGTTAGATTTTCATGTATTTTTCAAGTTTATAGTTGTTTACAAAATGATTGTTGCTGTAATTGTTATCCATAGCTAAGCATCATGCTCATTGCTTGCTTTTCTTATTTATTCTAGTTTTGAAGGATAAAATGGTTATATAAACAATATAAGTCTAGTGAAAGAAAAGTCTCACTAAGATATACTTCATGTATATGAAATCACATACACATGTGCACAAATTTACATCTACACATTTACTGAGAAATTAACTATATTAACTGATTTGTGTACATAGTTCTAGACTTATAACTGAGGATCAAGTATTGCTGTACAAAATAATATATTTATATGTGTTTATATGTGTTGACAAAAGAGACTATTCTAAATTTTATTCTGACATTTTATATCATTATTATCTATCAACTATAGCATTTTCATCTCCATCATCATGTTCATCATCACAAAATCTTAAAGTTATTTTGTGTTTAAATTTACACATGCTAGTACATGATAATACACATTTATCATATATATACTAAGTAAATAAACTTAAGTGTATCTTAATTTTTTCATCTCATTGATGAGATAGTTGAGTCTATAAGTAGTAGACTCAGATACATAAATGCAGTCTATATTGAATGCCTAATTTTTTGGACAATTTTGATAGCATAATGCATTAAAATTATATGATTACAGCAATTAGATTAGCAGTCTGTGTTTTGTTAAAAGTGGTAGGATGTTAGGGCAGGAAGACTAGTGAAACTATTGCAGAAGTTTGAGAAGGGTCACCTGTACTTGGCATATTTCACTGGTGGCTCAGACAGTAAAGAATCTGTCTGCAGTGTGGGAGAACTGGGTTCGATCCCTGGGTTGGGAAGATCCCCAGGAGAGGGAAATGGCAACCCACTCCAGTATTCTTGCCTGGAGAATCCCATGGACAGAGGAGGCTGGAAGTCTACAGTCCATGGGGTCACAAAGAGTCGGACACGACTGAGCGACTTCTTTCACTTCTTTCACTTTCACGTGTACTTGAAACATGCAGTGGAAAAATAACATTCTTAAAATGATATGAATTATAGAGACAATTTATGTAAAGAAGTAAGATAATTTAACAAGTTAATATCTTAGTCTAAGACACAAATAACATGTATAAATGCCAAATGAAGTCTAAAAATAAAATAGTATTAAAGATGAAGCAGAGCAAAGCAATTGTTCTTCAGGTAGCTAGGTAATTTAGTCCATCTGTTTTCCTCTGGCTTGAGTTGTGTGGAGATTTGTGTTCAGTTATGAGTATATCAATCTTTCATTTGCTTCTCTGTCAGAAAGAGTTCATGTTTACGTTCAAATAATTTCAGCCTTTTATTCAGGAAATTAAGATTGGGGAAATACTCAGACATATGGACTGCCATTTAGACACAGAGAAGAAAGCTAAATTGCTCAGAAGTTTTAGAAAGCACACCGTAGGTACAATAATTAAATTTCAATCAGCAGGTTGTTTTAAATTATTTTACTTACTATGTTGAATAAATTATGTAAAATATATCATCAATTACATAATTACAAGGGCCAATATAAGTGTTTTACCCTTGTGTACACTGGACAGACTGTCAGTATTCTCTTCAATAATGCAAAAATCTATAGTGGTTATACAGAGAAAAGTTGAATGTTTTACATATGTTCCTCTCAGCTAATGATATATATTATTTCTGTAATGAAACATTCTTAAATCTATATTCTTTTGGATTAAAAAAACTAATTTTAAATACATGATTACTGCAGAAGACTACAATTTGAAGCACATTGAACATTTTAAACTGAAGAGTTTCTCATCTTTTGTGACTATTTCTATTTAATTTTCACAAGCACTACCTTTTTAGTTTTGCTGTAGTTGGAGTTCCACTACTGAATAGAAAAATAGCTTGCTAGATATTTCTTCTTTCATAGCGTATCTACCTCCATTTCTGTACTTATATTAAATCTTTGGTTTTTGTTTTTTTTGTAAGTGATTGAATTGAAAGTTCATGCAAGCAACTCCCTAGGAAGGAACAGGTTCAGCTCAGGTCAGTTCAGTCACTCAATCATGTCTGACTCTTTGGAACCCCATGGACTGCAGCATTTCAAGCCTCCCTGTCCATCACCAACTCCTGGAGTTTGCTCAAACTCATGTCCATTGAGTCAGTGATGCCATCCAACCATCCTATCCTCTGTCATCCCCTTCTCCTCCCACCTTCAATCTTTCCCATCATCAGGGTCTTTTCGAAAGAGTCAGCTCTTCACATCAGGTGGCCAAAGTACTGGAGGTTCAGCTTCAACATCAATCCTTCCAATGAATACTCAGGACTGATTTCCTTTAGGATGGACTAGTTTGATCTCCTTGCAGTCCAAGGAATAGGTTACTACTTTATTAATATTTTAACATTTTTCTAAATAGTAAAGCAATTGCTATTAAGTAAAGCATTCAGGAATAAACTGTGTGTCTGGATACAATACATATAATCATTGTCTAGGAAAGTCTTATTGCTTTGAAATATTTTTAGCCTATATACTTATTAGTTACTCCATTAGAACTTGTTTTCAAAAATCAGTACTGCTTACTCAGTTGCTCAGGTGTGTCTGACTCTTTGTGACCTCATGGACTGTAGCCCTCCAGGCTCCTCTGTTCATGAAATTTTCCAGGCAAAAATACTGGAGTGGGGTGCCGTTTCCTTCTCCAGGGGATCTTCCAGTGTATATATACTGGTGTGTGTATATATATAGATATACACCTTGAAATAAGATATTTGGCATATTCCTATTAAAGAAGCATAGCAATATTAAAAGTATTTCTTGTGATTTTTGAGAGCTATGGAAAAACTGCATTGTTGAAACATTAAAATGAAATTAAAATAAAAAGTTTCTTTTTGAATGAGGACGTGTCTTTCATGAAGGTAATTCCTACAGTTGATTTGCTTCACAGAATCATAAAAAAAATTAAAAAGTATGCATGCATCTCTGATATTAGCCACATAAGCAGTATATATAGAAACTTTCTGTGACATAGAAAGAATAAATCAGTTAAATATATTTATGGTGTTTAAGCACATTAGTCAAGTCTCAGATAATTGCATTATTTTTAATGCCATATACTAAATCAGTTTTTGCTTAGTGGAAAGCAGTTATTTTCTTTTTATTCTGTGTACCTTGGCAGTTTCTGCTACCTTGGTAGAAAGAGGTATTAAAAAGGAAAAAGAAAAAAAAAAAAAGACCAGTGAAGTGATTGAAAACAGATTATTTACTCTCTGTGTCGAGCAGGACAAGCAGTCTTTAATGCTACTTATGATTTACTTCCATCTTACTATCCTATTTTAGTTCTAGTTTTACCTTCAATATTATTTGTGTACATTTTGCCTGGTTATTTACTGTTATTACACTACTTCTTTCCTATCTTCAAAATAAGTTTATTAATAATGCCTATACGAGGATATTTATGAGAATCCAGTGAGAGGATATGAAACACTTAACCCTATGACTGCAGCACTGCTCATAAAGAGACTGAAGAGGGACTGGTTCAAACATGTTTTTTTAATGTATACTTTTACATCTTAAACAGACTGTTTAAATCTACTGAAACACTCTGAAGGGAGAAATAAAGAAAATTCTGTTGTAGAGAGATCTTATTCCCAAAATATACTATTTTGTTCCTTGTATTTGTGAGAAAAAAATATCTTTTATGGGTCAGTTCTATGAAATTTGTGATACTGATCAGGGATATTGCCTCATTCAAGCCAACCTTGTTACGGTTTTCTTTGCTTTCTGGTTAATTATTCCAGACTATTTTCAACCAGAGCATAGCTAATCTCATAACTAATAGAAAAAAAGCTTGCTAATGTAATTAGAAAATATTAATTCAACACTTATTTGTTGAGTGTTTACTCCATGAGTAGTAGAATGCTAGCCATGAGTGGTACAAACAAGAATTAGCCAGTCAGAATGAAATTTCAAATAAAAATTCAGCAGAGCATTGCTTCAGTTTGACCCTTCCAGGGAACTCTGTTGTACTTTAGAATTATCCCAGTTTAAAAGTTAAGGGAGCTGAGGTTTTCTTGTCTTTTAGGGCACAGCCATTGACTAAGGACTTTCCCAGAGGAAAGAAATTCCCAATAACTTTTAACTCCACACTGGGTACAAAATGATTTCAATAGCCTGACCTCAATAGAAAAGTCGTAGGTAAAGGTTTTTGAAGGCAAATTACATTTAAAGCAGTAAAAAGTGACATGCAAAAACTATAAAAATGATACAAGATGATCTGAAGGAACACCAGCTATTCCCCCTACACATTTCTAGTATAAGTTTTATGATGATTTGAAAAGAAATTATCCACATACAGAATTTAACTGAGTTTCTAGCTATGAATAGAGAACTATATAAGCATTATCTAGTTTTTTAGCATTTAGGATAAGAGAGATCTTCTGAAATTTACGGATGGTTGTCAAACCTAGCTTTGATAGAGACAGGATCCCAGAAAATATATCAGGCAAATCTTCACAGAGCAGTCAGAATCCATGCTGGCTCAACAACCCAGTAAGTAGAACTGTGGACTGAGGGATGGACAATGAGAATGAGAAAGGCAGAGAGAGCAGTAGGTATAGAAGTCAACCATAAGGAAGAAAAGTCATTCAAGGAATGCAGATATTTCCATGTGACCTAAACAAAACGCTGGGAGAGAAAATTTGTAGTTTAATGAGCCAGTCATGTTAAGGATGCTTTATATGTGGTTGGTTTGTGTGCTCATTTATTCCACAGTCATTCACTAACCAATGTTTCCTGAGAGTCTCTTACACTTTTTAAAACAATGAATAAAACACATCAATAGAAATTACTGCATTTGTAACTTACAATAAATAAGGAAACCAAGCAGTAAACAAGAAACAAAGTGCGTATGTAAATTATATAGTACATTGTAGATGGTGATAAATGCCTTGGAATAATGAGAAATAATGTAGCTTAAGGGCATTAGATAGTGCCAGGTGTAAGGAGGGGAGAGGTTATAATTTTAAAGAGTGATCAGAGAAGGTGTCATTGGAAAGGTCACATCTGAGTAAGGCAACATCAGTGCTTTCCCGAGCAACTGACATGCCTGATATATTAGGAGAGGGGCAAGGAGGCTAGTGCTACTGAGAAGAGCAAGCGCAGAGGAGAGTATTAATAAAGGTAACAAAGAGGTAACAGCACTCCAGGTCTTGTAAGGCCTTGAAGATCATTGAAGGCAATTTGTTTCTTGCCCTGAATAAGATGAGGAGTAATTCACAGGTTTGAGTAAAGGAGTGAGATGATCTGAGCTGTTTTTCAAAAGATTACCCTGATAACCATACTGAGAACTGATAGGAGAATGGGTGGTATAAGCAGTCAAACCAATTAGAATTTTATTGCAATAATCAAGGTGAATGATAACGTTGAGTTGTTAGTCACTCAGTCATGTCAAATTCTGCAACCCCATGGGCTGTAGCCCACCAGGCTATTCTGCCCATGGGATCTCTAGGCAAGAATACTGGAGTAGATCATCATTCCCTTACCCAGGGGGTCATCCTAACCCAGGGATCGAACCTGGGTCTCCTGCATTGCAGGCAGATTCTTTACAGTCTGAACCACCAGGATCAATGACTGTGGCTCAGAAATGTATGGCAAGCAATGGTAGTGTCTTAATATATTGTGAAGGCGCACCCAAGACTTCCTGGTAAACTAGAAGTGTATGAAGGAGAGGAGGCAAGAACGACTTACAGTGTTTGGCTTTGGGCAACTCGAAGAATGGAGTTACCAATAATTAAAACAAAGATTCTCAGTGAAGCCTGTTGGACGTGGGTGGAGGTGGAATCAGTTCAGTTTGGGATAAATTATGAATGAAACACGTTATCAGGCATTCAAATGGAATGTCAAGTAAATAGATACGTATTTTGATTTGGGGGATGAAGTCTAGTTGAAAATATAAATTGAAAGTTGTTTACATAAAGATGGTGTTTAAAACCGTAAGACTAAATAAGATTACCATAAGAGTGAGTCTTGTTAGAGAAGAAAAGAGGTAAGGAGTTACGTAAAGGTGTAACTGTTAATGGGATGCTTGTCGGATGGCGGCACAGAATAGTTAGACTTCTCCAGCTCTGATCATATCATCTTTAATATGTAAGTCAGAAAACTGACACTCGTAAACTCATGACTTTAGACAATTTAGTGAGTTTTCTGGGGAAAAACTGCCAAGAATTATACCTCTAGTCAAAACTTGCATTAAATATCTATTGCTGCTTAAAACTTAGTTACTTAAAACCACAGACTTGTATTATCTGAGTTTGTGTGGATCAGGCTTAGGTGAATCCTCTGCTTCAGGGTCTCTCACAAATCAAGGTGCCAGCCAAGGTAATATTTTCATCTGAAGGCTCAACACGAAGAAGCTTCCAGTTTCCTTAGCATGGATGTTGGTAGAATTTACTTCCTCAAAGGTCTTTAGATTGGGAGTGTCATACCTTCCAGAGATCACCTTCAGCTCCTTGCCATACAGCACACATATGGCCTCTGCAACTTGTTTAATTGGAGCAAGCACATGAGGAGAAAGAGAGAGAGAGAAGCCCTAGGATTTTTGTAACCTAATGTAAACCAGCAAGTGTCATCTCATTACTTCTGTCATATTGTGTTTATTAGAAACAAGTCAATAGGCCAGCACAGACCCAAGGGAGTGGATTTCACAGGACTTGAATATCAGGAAGTGGGATATTGTAGACCATATCAAACGTTCACTGCCACACTAAACATTGTAAAATAGAGCTTTAAATATTATTAGCTATATTTACTAAGAAATTTAAATTCTTTTATTGATCTCCTTTATGTACTCCCAGAAAGATTATCTTTCTTTTCCACAAACCATTTACCTGCTTCTTGACTCTGCAGTCAAGACTCATCATTTTAGTGTGTTGCCACGTGTTGGTTAATACAGCAGTTTCGAACTCTTAATATNGTAAAATAGAGCTTTAAATATTATTAGCTATATTTACTAAGAAATTTAAATTCTTTTATTGATCTCCTTTATGTACTCCCAGAAAGATTATCTTTCTTTTCCACAAACCATTTACCTGCTTCTTGACTCTGCAGTCAAGACTCATCATTTTAGTGTGTTGCCACGTGTTGGTTAATACAGCAGTTTCGAACTCTTAATATTGGGTCCAAGAACTATTTGTCCATAGCACTTGTTGTAAGTTTTAGGAAGAGCCCAAATGGGTAATTATTAGAAAAAATAACTAACCATTTAGGGAATTTTTTTTCACCTTTGAAATAAATATGTATAGAAACTCAGGTAAAGGAAAGTAGAAATGTGTCTGATGGTTTGAAGTGAAAGGATCTAGCTTTGATTATCTAGCAAGAATGATAGAATCTAGCAAGCCTCATTCTATTTCTCAGCAGCCTCTTCCACATATACCCCTGCACACTACAGCATACATTTGCATATAGATGTGTTTGTGTTTGCTCTCTCAAGAAGAGTTTAAAAACTCAAAAACTTAGTGTTACTGTAGGTAAAATACTTGACCAGTGAGAGGTCTGTTCTTAATTACTAAGCTCCCTCAATCAGTTTGATTCTGTAGCCCCGCTTATTTCAGTTATCTTCTCTGCTTATTTCTGTTTGTCGCTTTTTGCAGCCCCCTGGTTTCAGACTCCCACTGCCAACAACTAAGATAATATCCTCCCACCCCAACATCTGGTTCCTGCCACCGAACTTTACCCTGTGCAACAGCCAAATACAGATGTGTGTCTAAGGATCTCTAATTATCAGTCCCGATATGCATTTGCATCTCAGTTGGTGACAGATTGGAGGAAAAGTTGAATAAAATATCTATATTTATACCATGTTTTCCATCATGCCTATTTTAAAGAAATATCTTTTACATGCTATTACAGGGCTAGTTCCCATTTGTCGTCACTATGTTGCCAAATTCTATATAGGAGTATTAATAAAAAAA
>SJYX01000399.1:504057-523658 GCA_006410675.1 Oreotragus oreotragus | reverse complement strand
TCTAGGTTGGTCATAACTTTTCTTCCAAGGAGTAAGCATCCTTTAATTTCATGGCTGCAGTCACCATCTGCAGTGATTTTTGAGCCCCCAAAAGTAAAGTCTGACACTGTTTCTACTATTTCCCCATCTACTTCCCATGAAGTGATGGGACCAGATGCCGTGATCTTTGTTTTCTGAATGTTTAATTAAATTATTAAATTATCACACTACTATCACTAGCACCTGCATACAGATTTCTCAAGAGGCAGGTTAGGTGGTCTGGTATTCCCATCTCTTTCAGAATTTTCCATGGTGGGATTTCTTTGGAAGGAATGTTGCTAAAGCTGAAACTCCAGTACTTTGGCCACCTCATGCANTGTGTATAAGAGACAGGCCCTGGGATTTCTTTGGAAGGAATGATGCTAAAGCTGAAACTCCAGTACTTTGGCCACCTCATGCAAAGAGCTGACTCATTGGAAAAGACTCTGATGCTGGGAGGGATTGGGGGCAGGAGGAGAAGGGGACGACCGAGGATGAGATGGCTGGATGGCATCACGGACTCGATGGACGTGAGTCTGAGTGAACTCCGGGAGATGGTGATGGACAGGGAGGCCTGGCATGCTGCGATTCATGGGGTCGCAAAGAGTCAGACACGACTGAGCGACTGAACTGAACTGAAATGATCACTAGCACCACCACCAGTATTTTGAATACACATAAGAGGCATGGAATGTTATATAGTCCAGCATAGTAATTTGGTCAAGCAAAGCAAAGTTACTTGATAACATATGGAATGGGATTGTTTGGGAAATATGTAGCTGTGCTTGAGTCACTGCTACTGTGATCTATGTGCAGTAGCTAACTTCATAAACTTTAACCTCCATTTTTGCCTGATCTTATTATGCATTATTCAATAAGCCTATGTTCTAAGGTTATGTGGTTATCTTATATCTTTCCAAGAAGATGGGAATCTATCAGTGTTTGAAGCATTTTTCCATTTGAATGAGATGCAAGGCCTTGAAGTTACACATATCCTTATCTAAAGAATAAGTTATCTTATCCTTTGAAAGTGAAAGTGAATTTGCTCAATAGTGTCCGACTCTTTGCAACCCCATGGACTGTAGCCTGTCAGACTCCTCCGTCCATGGGATTTTCCAGGCAAGAGTGTTGGAGTGGATTGCCATTTCCTTTTCCAGGGGATCAAAATCCTAGGGCTGTCTCTTATACACATCTAGATGTGTATAAGAGACAGATATATATATATGGTACTATTGAAGTGATTAAATATTGACTGGAATTTACTGGTCATTTCATTCATCAAGTATTATAATAAATTATTATACTGAGATGAATGATTGCTCAATAGAACTGATTTATCAGCTGGCAATTTGATGTCAGATTGGCATCAGCTAAAACAGTTGACATAAATAGATTGTGGAATGGCTATGCATTTTGAAAATCCAAGATATAGATTTCTAATTGATTGCTTTTTGTTGTGGAGGTGGCAGTTACTTTTGTTTCGTTGATGTTAATACAGATGTGACTGAATTGAATTACCAATGGCCTTTTTCAGAAACTGAATACATGAAATGATTTAAAGAGATCTTCACAGGAGTACTGAGATTGAAATACTTGTGCAAGTTCTGATTTACAAAATGTTAAATATCTAAACTGATAACATCTGATGTCCCATATACCCTTTGATTCTTCTGATGGCTTGATGGACTATTATCAAAGACATCCACATATGGTGTTAACCACTGTGTTAGATACTCGCAGCACCAGTTACCACATGGCCAGTTGCTCATGACTTGAAAGAAACTGGCAAGGTGAAATTAATTGGGGAGCCGGACTAAAAACCAGATCTTCACTGAGACTATGGCTATTAGTGCAAAATATAGTTTTTAAAATATTTTAATGAAATTAATTTTTTCATTGATATGAACTGGCAACTTGAAAAGACAGTCATAGAGTTGGACTAAAAACAAATCGTGTCTTTACTGACGTTGTGACTATAGGACAAAAATAAATTTTGTTGTATGGATGTCGTTAATTTGAACAATGTGTACATCTAAAGTAGATAGTGAAGTTCCTTAGTCCCTAGTCCAAATTATCTCACCTGCTTTTATTCAGTGGTTGATATTCAAGTATTTATTTCATTTCATATTTTCATGTTTTGTAGACTCAGGCCACATAATTGTAGCCTAAATACCAACATGTCCATAGTGAAATAAAGTTGTACATAGTTGGTATAGCTAATTTTGCAGTTTTATCAGCTGTATTAGCTCACTTATGAGTAATTTAGATCACTGCATAATCAATCTAAATCGTAGTTCAGTATTCAGTTTTATTTTGCCTCTTCCTCTGTTACTTCGTGCACCCCTTGAAAATACACAAGAAAAGGAGACTTTCCTGAGTTTAATTTAGAGAAATTATAAATTGGTTTCAGAGATAGAGAGGCAGACACAGAGACAGACACAGACACAGAAAGATCTGGGAATTCTTAGGTTTATGGCACCAAAGCAGTTATACAGCGAGCTAATATCATTAACTGAAGTCCATTGACTTACTTTGACATGGTAATATGAAGGTCTTCTGAAATTAATTCTATGGAATATAAAAGTGCATTTGGCTTTTCTTTTTCTTATCATTTTATTTTCCTTCTTTCCTTTATAGCAATTCAAATAATACAATAAGCAATCTAAGTTATTGTACTATTTAAGATAGCTCTCAATTTTTCCAATTAATCCTATATACAGTTGCCTACAATCATCTTAATGTTGATGAATCATGTTATATAAAATAAAAATAATTTTGAATACTGGCTTCTGATTATTTCTGTGAGACTCAATTCCTTTATTTCAATTCTTTTTTTTTTAGGATGCAGTTTATTTTTTTTTATTTTATTTTTTATTTTAATTTTATTATTATTATTATTTAGCAGCTTAGACCTGGGAGGTGAATATTTCAATTCTTTATTTCTGTGAGACTTAATTCCTGTGGAGGAATTAAGATCAAAGGAAAAAGTGGGTAACCAGGTAATCAAATGTGAATTTACCTTCTCACTAGATAATTTTAAAGAGAGGAACCATATAGCAGGCATTTCATGTTGAACTATGTCACTAGTATCATTTGAAACAGAAAGTATTTATTGAAGTAGATAAAGCCAACTCTTCTACTACACCAAACTTTTAATTAACTTCTTTAATTGTGCCCAAAAGGGTGTAAGGGTGTGCAATGATGGATACCTTTTATAAATTAAAAAAAAAAATGAAATATATGAACCCATATAATTGATGAATATAATTACAGTTGATCAACTAATTTTAGCCTATTACTTTTTTATCTGTCCTAGCTGATTAAAGCAGAGGGTTAGAAACTGCCCCTGCCCCACATGATTTTCCCTACCAAGATATAAAAGAGTTTAGCTTAATACTTGACCCCTCCATGTATTCTTCTCTACCTGAGTAAGTGTAACAACTTGTAAAAGGATACATGTCAATAGTTTATTAACAGAGTTCATAGTGTAACACAGTAGGAATGGATAGACTTGGCACACAGCTGCTGCCTGGGGAGCACTCTGAGCCTTGTAGCACAGAGAGCTGGGTTAAAATCCTAGGGCAGTCAAAAATATCATCAATATTGAATAAGAAATTGGCTCTCAGTTGATGAAGCTTCAATGCTGAAAAGGACTAAATATGTAATGCTACATCAGCAGCAGTGGGAAAAGAAGTATAAAAACCTAAATGTCCTTAGAAGTTTGGGTTCTGCCTCTCAGCTGTAGCACACAGTTTTAATGACAACACTCTCATTAGCTCAGCCTTACTGGACTGTTTCAAACATTCATCATCTTATGTGGCTAACAGCGTAGTTCATGCAAAATTAGTAGAGGAGGGAATGAGGAGGATTAAAAAGGTCTTGCTGCTTAAGGGAGTAAAAAGCAGGTTGTCCTGAGCTCTTCGTCTAGTCCTCTACATTTATTAAGGGCAAAACCATTTATCTTTCTACACATAAATGGAACAGATACAGTTTCTCTCCCTCAGGCACCAGAGCCACTGGGGAAAGCTAGATTAGGCCTAGAGAACTGATGCAACCTAGTGCGGTGCATTACTTCATGGAGCAATAAGTTAGCAACACACTTTGATCCAAATATTTTTTAATATGGTTTGTTACACACACACACAGAGGGAAATTAATGACAAAAAGATTGCCATGGTCAATGCTGTGTTGTCTGAGTTGTAAGCACTGTGTCTGGACTTTCAAATCTGGACACTCTAGGCACAAGTGGCATGGCTGAAAGCTTGCTTTTGGGGAGGGTGAAGGGAGCAAGAAATCAAAGGGCTGGAGAGAAACAACACTTGCTATGTAGAAACACATTCTGTTTATTTAGATGCCAATTAGGCCCCAGCTGATTGCCACTTTAGTGATTTTATCATTTTCACCTGTAAGATAGCTCTGTTCTGGATTTCAAGAAGAGGATATATTGTTCAGTTTGGCCCGTGGTGGCTGAAACATACTAATTTGTCCTACATTTTAAATTTCAGGATTGATATGTTGGCTTTGCAACTGACTGTCAGAATAATTCATATGCATAGTATTAAAAATAAATGTGTGGTGGTTTTATTAATGTACTCCTAAAGAATAATGAAACTTTCAGATCTGCTCTTGAATTCTGATGAAGTGAAATACTTAAGAATGATGTTCTTTGTATGTGCTTATTTCTCACTTAAGAAAAAAAAAAAAGAGAGAGACAATTAGCCCAAAGGGGCAAAATCTCCAACAAGAATCTGGAGACCTCTGTGAATTAATACTCTTATCCTTATATATTGAGTCACTATGCAAGAAATGACAACTTCAGATTTCTACTTGCTTTTGGAGTTCAGGATAATATTTTTTTTTCTGTTTGTTTTTTAAATTCTTCATCTCTTACTTTCCTACTATCCTACTCATTGGCAACATGCATATATTTAGAATATCATTCTGAATGTAACTTGCTAGTGTTGAGAACACATAGTCTCTGTGTTTTAGTATTGCTAAGATACTGTAGATGTGACAAACTGTTTGTTCTTTAAAAACATGCTTCTAATTAGTGGACTTAAATTGATATCAAGAAAGATGAGTTATATAAAAAGCCTGTTTTTATTCTTTATTGCATCGACCATTTTGCAGAGCAGCCATGTTAAAAAATTTGATATTGGTGTGTCTGCTTGTGTGTGTGCAAAGACTTTAAAAAGAGAAGAAAAGGCTTTTGTGGTAGATATGTTGATATACTGATAGCTATATTTTACCATCCTTCTGCAAAAGAAGACATGCAGGGCACTATGCCATTGCCACACCTCTATCATATTTAAATCTGCACACTTTAATCTTAATTTTGTAGACATTTCATAACCACAGTACTCTCTGAAGCTAAATTCTCATTCAGATGATTAGATAACCAACAATTCCTTGCCCCCTGCCATATGCCATGAGAAACCAAAGGAATCAGAGTTTAGTAATGGTCAGTGAGAAAATAGCTCTTATTTCACTTTTCGTAGACAGTTAAACTTTTTGGTTCTGGGAGTCAGTATTAGCTAGCTTTGAAATCAGCTCTATCTGAGATTGAAGCCCAACTCTTTCACTTACTAGCTGCATGATTTATATGAGTAAAACTCTCATTTCCTCATTGTAAATAAAGACACTAACAATCAATTTACATGATCACTGTTCAGAGTAGGAAAATATAATTTCCTTGCACAAAAATTCCTTTTCTGCTTGATCTTTTTTTGCAGAGCTTTATGTTTTCCAAATGTTTTCATAAACATTTGCTTGATCTTTATGACATACTGATGAGGTACCTAGGCCAAAAATTATTATTGGCAGATTAGAAAACTAAAGCTTATATAGCCTATAGCAAGTCATGAGGATAACTCTGGCCATTATTCATGTCACCTCCTCTGAGGAGACTTGTACATACTACCTTGAAATAAAATTATCTCTGACATGAAAAAAAAATAATTTTTTTCAGTACATATGGAAACACGTATATACTTACACGTGAACATCAATGCATGTTATTTAAAAACATGTTTTCCAACGATTTAAGTTTAAAAAAAGGGACAATTTGTGTTCTATGTATAGTAGTCCAACAACTTTAAATGTGAAGTATTATATATAAAAGAATTTTTATGATCAAAATAAATTCCTAGAATGAAATCAAAGCCAAAGTAAAGCAAAATTTCTAAGTACCCTTCCTGCTGAGAAAAACTCATAGTGGATCAGCAATACATGAAGGTAGTGGGGAAATACACAAAAAACCTGAATTTAATTCTTTTCTTATCTGTAGTATAAACTGCATTTGCTGTGCAATACATAGAATTTAGTGTACACTATTTTCTAGGATAGCATGGAAAGAGTTGTGAATGCAAAAACATTAGCTCTGCTCTCTGAAAGCCTGGAGTACAAGGCAATTCTGGAAGCTGCCAATGCAGCATAAGTAGCTGATAACATTAACAGCCTAAATGCCACCCACTCCTGATCTCTGGATTAATGTTCAGATTTGATGAATGTCTCCCCGAGGTATCCCTAAGGTTATCACTAGTTTCCTGCATTGGGGATTGGTAACTATAAGGACAACCAGGAATATACTACAGTATCCATTCACTGCAAGAAGTGTTCTGAGCTGCAAGAGCAGACATCAGCAGAGATGTCTACTGAGAAAAAGGCTGTGTGACTTTAAACAGAGGAGAATATAGTAGGAAAACAACATTGTACTAAAATTGATGGGACTGGGCATGACACTAAAAATGTTCTCCTTTATAGACAGTTTAGCTAGACTATAACCCAGAGGTTAAAAAGAAGCTGATGCAAACTCATATTTGTCTAACTACTGTTACCTAATTTCTCTGTCTATGATCAGAAGAAAGCCTGGCTTCTAACTCTCCTCCAAATTTCTACCATTAAAAATCCAAACTGGATGAAGACTTATACTCCTATAAACACTTTATTTACATCCACGTGATAATGCTTCCTCCCGTCTACCCTGATCCAGAGTCATGAGACGAATGTCAGTCTTCCTCTTGAGATCATGAGCTCCTGTAGTAACAAGGAAATAATTTCTTTTTTTCTCGAGCCCAGCATGGTAGTTTTGTACATCATAGACACTTAATAAAGCTTATAGAATTAAGCTTAATTATCATGAGAAAAAAATTTAAACGATGGATTTGCCCTGTTGTGCTAATTTATTTTTCTCTAACAGTCAATAATGTTTTGTTTTATAGTCCTGAAGAACAGAAAAGATATCAAGCAATTTAAACTTTTGCCTAAGGGTTTATGAAACAGTGAAGGTGGAGGTAGGAAAGGACTGAGAGGTTAAAAAAAAAAATTCTTTGCTGAGGTACTTATACATATGGGTTTAGCAGAGAGAAAGAACCCACCACTAATTGTATATGTATGTTTTTAATCCCCACAATGTGAAGAAGAGGTAGGTGCTATTATCTTCATTTTTGAACAGGGAAAAAGAGCCATGACAAGATCAGACACTTGCTCAATGTCACTCATTTAGTAAACTGTGACACCGAAGGCCAAACTCTTTTGTCTGATTTCAAGACCACTGCTTATTTCACTATAACACAAATACCTATTTCTCCCTTTTTGTAACCTTTATGTTAAGCTGAGAGTCTAAAACTATCTATCTAGAAAGGGGTCATTATGTATAAGTGATAGTGAAAGTGCCAAAAATTTATTCATTTATCTTAGAAATAAAATTAGAAACATTACCTTAATTAGAAGCACTGAAGAAGTTAGGAATGGGTGCAAACTGGCCGTATTAGCATGTGCTTATAGTTCTAGATATTAGATAAGACTGCTAAGCTAAGTTGCTTCAGTGTGGCCGACTCTGTGCGACCCCATAGATGGCAGCCCACCAGGCTCCACTGTTCCTGAGATTCTGTAAGCAAGAATACTGGAGTGGGTTGCCATTTCCTTTTCCAATGCATGAAAGTGAAAAGTGAAAGTGACGTCACTGAGTCGTGTTCAACTCTCAGCGACTCCATGGACTGCAGCCTACCAGATTCCTCCATCCATGGGATTTTCCAGGCAAAAGTACTGGAATGGGGTGCCATTGCCTTCTCCAAGATAAGACTAAAAGAAAGCTAAAACTTAGAAATTCATATTATATCAATGGAAACTGGGAAATAAGGTCACTGCATTAATTTCAGCAGCCATTCTCCAATTAAGGAGTCCCAAGGTCCTTAAGGAAGTGTGAACATGCTCATGCTGAATGAACCCTATCATTTAATGAAGAAAATATTAAGAACCAGTCTCATAAAGCAATTGTTCTAGATTCTAGTATCATTATTTTGCAAAGTAGTTTAATAATTATGATTAATTTTCATTTTTAACAAAATCTAACATATTTTGAATGTATACATTTAAAAATTTTGCCAAATTTCTAAGAAAGATTTTACTATTTAAGGGTACCCTTTGTTTATAGAGGAACATATCTACAAATTTATAATATATAAATGTTTTTTTAAAATCCCATGTGCACATGTGGTTTCAGAGCCAACTATGATGGAATATATTTCCTTGGTATTCCTAAGAATCTCAAATATATTTTTGTGTGTGTGTGTGAGAACTTCCTAAAAACCTGTGCATGAGATGGGGAGATATTACTGTACCCATTCACAGAAGAATAATGAGTGAAATTGGGACCTCATCTCTACAATGAATCAATAAAAGATTCCCTCAAATACTGAAGCCTCCAGAATAAATGTCCATGTTTGATGTGAGTGCTCCCTGTAATAACAGCAGGTCATGTGTGTGTGTGTGTATTTTCTGATTCCAAACTCTTTCAATATTTTATTTATCATAGTGTTAAAATTACCTTTCTTAACTATTTTTGTATTTATGATGTCAGCATTAACAAAAGCTAAAGCGATTTTCTAATAGAAAATGTCACCAGAAGAGCAAAAGTCTAATCACCGAGATGGCTTGACAAGCACTGTATACAATGCTTGTATCTGTATATGTAATACCACTGCATCCTGGCAGAAGTAGCGGATATAGTGAACTCTGTGACAAACTCGAATGCTTCTTCATTTAGAGTGAAATCTCATTTACCTCTGGTAAATGTTTCTTTATTCACAAGGAAATGCTTATTTACTTGTGAGCTATTTTAAGTCTCTGGAAGAGACATAGCTTTAACACCAAAAGGAGAAATCTAACTCACCTTTTAGTTGGCTCCTCCAAGTCCACTATCCATGAAGGAAGTCCAAAAGAAACTACAGGGTTATTTTTGCTGAGATGATTTCATACATACCTCTCTTCTCTTCATGTCTACCTGATTCCCATAAAGTTATTAGGTTCCCAGTCAGGTGTGTGTGTGGAGGGGCAGTGTCTGTGTGTCTGTGTCTAATGTATTGATTGCCCTCTAGTGGATGGAGTATAAAGATTTTTCTGTTGTTACTATGTGATGAACCTACACACTAATCTTGGAATAGTCAAAATGCTGCCTTCATATCTTCAAGGGGCAAATTTAGCATCTACTTTTATCTTTGTGCTCTTAGAGCACAACTTTTAGTTAATTCACTCCTAAACCATACTCTCTGGGTCACTCTTTTTTCAGATTATTAAAAACAACAGATATTTTTGCAAGTCTAGTATATACAAGAGACTGACTATTAATAAATTAGAGATGAGTAAAAAGAAGGATAATGCCTGGTATCTGGATTTAGATAGAGCTCAAATTTATCTTGGATGTGATATGTACATCTAACAAAACTGACCAAACTATCTTTTCCTGGTACTAAATGCTACATGCATCATTTAGATAAAGAAGGCTATTGATTTTGGCAGCAAATAATCATCTCACAGTCCCATCCTCCTTCATCCCCCATGATGGAACCCTGTGAAATTCTAAGGGAAGTTTCATCACAAATAAGTGTAGAGCATAAATGGGGTCATTAGTCACTGAAAACATAGAACTGGAGCCTTTACTAGCTCTGGACTCCAGTGATTTTTTTTAATTCTAAAGACTTCTTTCAATGTAAGATTATTGATTCCCATTTCTTGTGATACTTATGACACTGTAGGTTTCTGAGGTACAGAGTAAATTAGGACTTCTAAAATGAAAAAAAAAATTTAGTTAATAGTTTTATATATATTTATCACTAATTAAATAAAGGTTACAAGTTAGAGTGGATCAGGGTGGAGTAGAATGAGGAACTTAATACATATCAGGTAAATCAGCTAATTATATTCAGTTACCCAAATATTTTCATATGAAAATCCCCCAATTTCCTTTTCTCCTCTCAGTTCAGTTCAGTTCAGTCGCTCAGTCGTGTCCAACTCTTTGTGACCCTATGAATCACAACATGCCAGGCCTCTCTGTACATCACCATCTCCCGAAGTTCACTCAAACTCACGTCCATCGAGTCCGTAATGCCATCCATCCATCTCATCTTCTGTCGTCCCCTTTTCCTTCTGCCCCCAATCCCTCCCAGCATCAGTCTTTTCCAATGAATCAACTCTTCACATGAGCTGGCCAAAGTATTGGAGTTTCAGCTTTATCATCATTCCTTCCAAAGAAATCCCAGGGCTGATCTCCATTAGAATGGACTGGTTGGATCTCCTTGCAGTCCAAGGGACTCTCAAGAGTCTTCTCCAACACCACAGTTCAAAAGCATCGATTCTTCAGTGCTCAGCTTTCTTCACAGTCCAGCTCTCACATCCATACATGAAGAGGAACTAAAAAGCTTCTTGATGAAAGTGAAAGAGGAGAGTGAAAAAGTTTGCTTAAAGCTCAACATTCAGAAAATGAAGATCATGGCATCTGGTCCCATCACTTCATGGGAAACAGATGGGGAAACAGTGGAAACAGTGTCAGATTTATTTTTGGGGGGCTCCAAAATCACTGCAGATGGTGACTGCAGAAATGAAATTAAAAGACGCTTTACTCCTTGGAAGTAAAGTCATAGCATATTGAAAAACAGAGACATTACTTTACCAACAAAGGTCCGTCTAGTCAAGGCTATGGCTTTTCCAGTGGTCATCTATGGATGTGAGAGTTCCCACCCATTATCCGGAAAAACGTTTCTTACTCCTACACTGTCTAATCATTATGACTTGTTTACTTGTCTCTGCTTCAGTAGACTATTTTAAACTTTTCTCCAATGTTTAGAACAAGTACAGTCACAGAGTAGGCTAATAATTCAATAAAAGGTCATTGGAAACTTCAGGTGCATGTGGAGATATGGGTACCTAATAATTCATCTCAAACGATAATATGTAGAAGACTGATCTTCTTGGCTATTTATTTAATTTGTATTTTAAAACTATTTGTGAGCACACAAGTGGATCTACTAAAACCCAAATAAAAATTATACTTTTTATATTCGCAATTGAGAGAGGTCCAAATTCTCACTGTTTTTAAACCATGCCAAATAGGAACAAAGCCAAATTAAGCCACACAGTAAATTATCTAATGATGGAACTGAATCTTTTTATGCAAATGTTAATGACAAAATTCCCCAGAAAACAGTGTCATATTATTAGTCTAATGAGAAAAGTGATTTGAATAATGTTAGGAAACTGAAAGGAGTGAAATTTGTGTACTTTGAAAACAAAGTTTTGTTTAAAATGTTAAAAAAATAGTAGGTGTGGGAGTAAAGGGAACATTAAGTCCTCATATTTGCAACTACAAAGAGGCAAAGAAGTTTTAGTAGCTCAGTCATGTCTGACTCTTTGTGACCTGATGGACTGTAGCCTGCCAGACTCCTCTGTCCATGGAATTCTCCAGACAAGAATGCTGGAGTTGGTAGCCATTATCTTCTCCAGGGGTTCTTCCTGACCCAGGGATCCAACTTGGGTCTCCTGCATTGCAGGCATTTTCTTTATCATCTGAGCCACCAGGCAAGCCAAAGAGGCAAGGGCTTCTTGTATATAAATAAGTTTGTGAGAATGCACTAGTAAATCTTTAGTTGGGTACTTCTATTATCTAAAAGCACAGGAATATTATAAAATTAAATATTGCAAGGAAGAAGGCGGGCGGGAAGAGATGAAGGAGGAAGGGGAAGAAAGATGGAGGGAGGGAGAGAGGAAGATAGAGAAAATTAAGGCAATAGAACATGAGACTGATGCTCTAAGAAAATAAAATATATGTTTGATAATTTTTTAATTCCCAAAATATACTTTTCAGAAAAAGTGAAAACAAGAAAAAAATTAAAGAAAATAGAAGAGAAAGAATAAAACCCCATGAAACTCATCTATAAAATCCCATTTTTCTTGTATAAAAATAAATTGTCTTACAGTACAGCCACTATGAAGAACAGTGTGGAGATTCCTTAAAAAACTGGAAATAAAACTTCCTTATAACCCAGCAATCCCACTGCTGGGCATACACACTGAGGAAACCAGAATTGAAAGAGACATATGTACCCCAAAGATATATTCTTAGATATATTATATATTTATAATGGCTTAGTCCTTGTAATTACCTTTTTAATATTTATAAAATAGGTCTTCATAGTTTTCATAATATGCCTTCTCTGAAGCCCACATTAATTTATTGAAATATAGATAATTAATTTAAAACACCTGATTATTTTCATGTAATAAAAGAATTCTTAATCAGTTTCATGTAATGTGTCCTCAAATTATTCTCTATAAATTAAAGGCAATTGTAAATTAAAAGAAAGCTAGCTAAACAACTTATTCACCCATATCACAAAACTTGAAAATTAAAAAAAAATTTTCTATGATTTACTGACAGAAAATATGTTAAATTAAGTAAAATGAAAACTGTATATTTTGGAATCTATGGTATACAGCAAAAAACAAAGATATGTATAGATACACCCATGACAGATTCATGTCAGTGTATGCCAAAACCAACACAGTAAAGTAAAAAGTAAAGTAAAGTAAAGTACTGTAAAGTAAAATAAAGTAAAAAAAAACAACAACTTACTTTACAAAAAATAAGGGACTTAAATAATAGGTAGTACAATCTAGAATCTAGAAAAGAACATACATCCAAAGAACATAGAAGGAAAAAAAAATTAAAATGTCAATTTTTATAATAAGCTAAAAAGTGTAAATAGTTGATTTGCAAAATATTCAGTTTATGGGGAAATGTAGTGTATAGACTAACTTTTGTAAGACTTTTAAGAAATTAAAATTATTAGGACAAAAATGTTTAAACATCAGATACAAAAGAATATAATTCTTGAAAATGCATTGATAAAAATGTCAAAATAGTTAAAACAGAAACAGAGAAATATTTTTGATGAAACATAAAATATTCCAAGTCTTCCCTGGTGGCTCTGATGGTAAAGATTCCACCCGAGTTGCAGGAGATCTTGGTTCGATCCGTGTGTTGGGAAGATCCACTGGAGGAGGGTAAGGCAACCCACTCCAGTGTTCTTGCCTGGAGAATCCAGAATCCCCATTGACAGAGGAGCCTGGCAGATTGTAGTCTATGGGGTCACAAAGAGTCTGACATAACTGAGTGACTAAGCACAACACAGCACACAAAATACTCCTATTGATTTAGATCAGAATAGAAAATCTGATGATATTACTAATGATGAATAAAGTGCATTCAGTCAAATATTTCCTTGAATTTAATACAAAATGTTGGATCCCTGAAAAGATTTATGAGTTTCCAGCCTATACTTGCATAGTGTTTCTAATGAAATAGAAATGAAGTATAACGGGAGAAAGCAAGACCAGGAGTCATAGAGGCTCCAAATTCTTCCAGGTGCATTCACGCAGTCTTCCCTCAGTTGAGCAGAACAGGCTTTGTCTTCAGATTATGAATTGGATATTTGAGGTATCTCCATTTGGTGGACTCAGACACAGTTCACAGAGGGATCTTTTATACCCTCTGGTCACGTAGAAAAGGCCAGGCTTGTTAATCCGTTAAAGAAGGTTCATTCATCCGTATATATATCATTTAACAGTGCAGGCAAGCTAGTGAACTTTGCCTCCAGGAAAGTACTGAACTATAAACAATACACTCTAAATCCCAGTGAACATATCTAACTCTTACCTTGTTCAAGAATCAGCATCAAATTAATAAGTTATTAACTAAATGTAGTTTCTCATCTGGCTAATCAACTCCCATGGTAGAAAAATTTGTGAGGGCTTCAATCCAATTACAAAATATCTGATCATGAATATCTGCTAAAAAAAACACCGACCCTGATAACAGTTTTTCCTCAGTACCTATAACTGAGTAAGCAATTCAATTAGTGCATCCTAAAGGTTAGAAAAAAATAAAATCCCTTTTACATAAATCATGCAAGATTGAGCACAGGAAGAATAAAAGGAAGAAACTAAGACCATGAGATAATGAACCAAATGTGATATATTGAAGTGCTAAACATGTTTAAGAGTAAAACTACAGAGTATCATTATTTGATCATTTATGATATAACATTAGAGCTTTCTATTTATTGAAAAAATTTCCTTTAATGTTTGAACTTATGCTTTTTAATCAAGAAATCTAATTTTAATATTTTCAGAAGCACAAATACAACCATGCCCACCTCCACCTCAGATTCCCAATGCTCGAGATATGACAACTACAGTGAAATATGAGGATGGAGAAAAAATATCAATTCTATGTAAAGAAAATTATTTAATTCAAGATGCAGAAGAAATTGTGTGCAAGGATGGGAGATGGCAGTCAATCCCACGTTGTATTGGTAAGCAGTACATGCATAAGTTTGTTTAAAATATTCTATAAAGAAGATTAATACTCCTCTAAGCTTTGTATCCTTCCATGGAGGTTCAGGGATAAAGAAACCTCTTGCAATGCAAGAGATGCAGAAGATACGGGTTTGATCCCTGGATGGGAAAGATCCCCTGGGGAGGAGGGTGGCAACCCACTCCAGTGTTCTTGCCTGGGAAACTCCATGGACAGAGTAACCTGGTGGGCTGGAGTCCACTGGGTCACAAAGAGTTGGACACGACTAAGAGACTGAGCATGCACACAATCTTTGTATGGATCAGTAAGATGAAGTCCTCTCTGTCTCTGCCAGTTTATCTTGAAACAGTAAATCACAGTTTCAGTTTATGAACTGATGAACACTCACTTCTGATGTGAAATGCAGACAAACTCCTTGGGCTATTGTGCAAATAACAGGTACATTTTATGTTTATGCAAATTGTATTCCTAATGATCAAAAGACAAGAATGAAGGGACAACCGAGCCGCCCAGCCTGGGAGTCATGGTCCTGAAAAATCAGCCCCAGAAATTCTGACTTAGAAGTCCAGAGTAACTTGTGCACAAGAAAGCCAGAGGGCTTTAAGAAACAGAGCTTCTTCTGTTCTTTAAAGGCATACAAAATCTCACATACTCTGTGTCCCAGTGAAGAGGCATCAATGGGAAAGAGGCTTGGGTTAGACTAATTTGCTTATCTTTGTGAAACTTCTAGAGAGATAGGAGACAATTGGGATCATAGATACTGGTACTAGCCATCATGAGAGACAAGTACCACTTTAGAGTTCTCCCTAACACACACGTACATAGCTTACTAGCACCAGAGGCTTAACAACTCACCAGCATGACAACACCAACCAACCCCAGATTCTACTGGGCTCCACAGCTGCTTCACCTGCATCTCACCCTGCTCTTGGGTGTGATATCACCAGCTCAAGTACGCTTAGGCCCTGAAGCCAGCTCCATCAACACTTCATCCTGCCTATGAGTGGACTGGCAGCCACCACATGAGGCACAGTCTGTCAGCCAACTGGGAGGAGATGGGAACCTTGCCTACCAGTGCACCCAGAGTAGTTGGCATTGACACAACAGAAGGGCACCCCTATATCATCTAGATCTGCTGCACAGATCCTACAGAGGGGACCATTCTGTTGGGCTCCATAGACTTCTGCATAAGACCACTTCTGTAAGATCAGGAATACATCTAACTCTTAGAAATAAACACAGAGTTAGGTAAAATCAGGAGACAGAGAAATGCATTCCAAATGAAGGAATAAGATAAAATCTCAGAAAAGTCACTAAACAAAGTTAAGATAAGCAATCTACCTACCCAATAAAGCATTCAAAGTAATGACCATAAAGATGTTCAGTGGACTCTAGAGAAGAATGTATGAAAACAGAATTTTAAGAATAAGAAAATATAAGGAAGGACTAAGCAGCACTGAAGATTACAACAGCTGAAATGAAAAATGCACTAGAGAAAATCAATAGTAGTTTAGAAGATTCAGAAGAATGGATCAGAGATCTGGAAGACAGGGTAGTGGAAACTTCCCAAACAGCATAGGAAAATGAAAAAACAATTTATAAAATGAGGATAGGTTAACAGACATCTGGGACAACATCAGTACCATTCTCATTATGGGGATCTAAAATAGAGAGAGACAGAGACTTATTTAAAGAAATAATAGCTAAACTTTTCTAACCTGGGGAAGGAAAGAGACATTCAGGTCTCAAAATCAGATAGTCCCCAAAAGAGATGAACCTGAAGAGGTCAATACAGGACACATTATCATTTAATGGAAAAAAAATTAATAATGTTGTTGTTCTAAAGTAAACGGGAATGGGATCATACTTATCAATAATTACCTTAAATGTAAATGTGTTGAATGCCCCAACCAAAAGACAAAGACTGGCTGAATGGATAAAAAAATAAGACCCCTGTATATGCTACCTAAAAGAGACCCACCTGAAAACAAGGGACACATACAGACTGAAAGTGAAGGGTTGGAAAAGGATATTTCATGCAAATGGAGACCAAAAGAAAGCAGGAGTAGCAATACTCATATCAGATAAAATAGACTTTGAAATAAAGGCCGTGAAAAGAGACAAAGAAAGACACTGCCTAATGATCAAAGGATCAATCCCAAAAGAAGATATAAAAATTATATATATATATGTGTGTGTATATATAAATACATATATATATATATATACCCAACATAGGGCTTCCCTGGTGGCTCAGAGGTTAAAGCATCTGCCTCAAATTCGGGAGACCTGGGTTCGATCCCTAGGTCAGGAAGATCCCCTGGAGAAGGAAATGGCAATCCACTCCAGTATTCTTGCCTGGAGAATCCCATGGACGGAGAAGCCTAGTAGGTTACAGTCCACGGGGTCGCAAAGAGTCGGACACGACTGAGCGACTTCATCATCATCATCATCATCATCATCATACCCAACATAGGAGCAGCTCAATACATAAGGCAAATGCTAACAAGTATGAAAGGAGAACTGACTAATGAAACATTAATAGTGGGAGATTTTAATACCCCACTCACACATATGGACATATCATCCAAACGGAAAATTAACAAGGAAACACAAACTTTAAATGATACAATGGACCAATTAGACCTAATTGATATCTATAGGACATTTCACCCCCAAACAGTGCAGTTCACCTTTTTCTCAGGTGCACAAGGGCCATTCTAAGGATACATCACATCCTGGGCCATAAATCTAGCCTTGGTAAATTTAAAAAAAAATTGAAATCCTTTCAGAGATCTTTTCTGATCACAATGCGGTAAGATTAGATGTCAACTACAGGAAAAAGAAACTATTAAACATACAAAGAACAATATTGCATAGGAACCTGGAATGTCAGGTCCATGAATCAAGGCAAATTGGAAGTGGTCAAACAAGAGATGGCAAGGGTGAACGTCGACATTCTAGGAATCAGCGAACTAAAATGGACTGGAATGGGTGAATTTAACTCAGATGACCATTATATCTACTACTGTGGGCAGGAATCCCTCAGAAGAAATGGAGTAGCCATCATGGTCAACAAAAGAGTCCAAAATCTGTCTCTTATACACATCTAGATGTGTATAAGAGACAGGTAACAAATAGAAAACACCAATACAGTATATTAATGCATATATATGGAATTTAGAAAGATGGTAACAATAACCCTGTATGCCAGACAGCAGAGGAGACACAGATGCATAGAACAGTCTTTTGGACTCTTTGGGAGAGGGAGAGGGTGGGATGATTTGGGAAAACGGCATTGAAACATGTATACTATCATATAAGAAATGAATCACCAGTCTAGGTTCGGTGCAGGGTGCAGGATGCTTGAGGCTGGTGCACTGAGTTGATCCAGAGGGATGGTGTGGTGGGGGGAGGTGTGAGGGGGATTCGGGATTGGGAACATGTGTACACCCGTGGCGGATTCATGTTGATGTGTGACAAAACCAATACAATATTGTAAAGTAAAATAATAATAACTAATTAATTAAAAAATAAAAATATTGAAACATTTTGTGTCTATAATATCCTGATTGGGAGAATAATATAGGCCACAGGAAGGACAAAGGGAAGCCCCTTGTATAATAAAAAATTCAGTGTTCCTATTCGATCACTGCTTTTCTGTACATCCTCATTAAAATGAAAAGACTTACCTTTTTTTTTTTTTTTTCTATTCTCAGTACGTGTAGAAGTCACAGTGATAGTTACAATATTGAGGGAGAATAAAGTAAAATCCGTAAATTTCTCACCACTGGCCGAGGTACGGAGATATCTAGCTTGTCCTTTACAACAGTGTAGTATCAAGAGAAAAATATAGGAAAATAAGTGCTTATTACTATATGAAAATGTGGCTTCAAACTTTGAGTAAGATTAAATGTGGGCATAGGAACTCTTTTATTTTTTCTCTTGTAATTTCAGGATTAAATTAGAAACTTTTGACTTGCCTATCCCCTAAGTATACTTCAAGCTTCAGGAAGGCAGGGACACTGCTCTTGCTCACTGCTGTGTTCCAGTGTCTAGAGTAGTTAGCACAGAGTCAGTAGATAATAAGCATTGGCAAAAGTCAGTGTAAAAGTAAATCCAGTGGCTCCCTGTTCTACTTTTTTCTTGGCCCTTCCTGGATCTGTTTACTCTAAGGACTGGAAGTAAGGAGAGTATATTTTCTTTATGGGCTCATCTTGTTATATCAGCTTCTTATGAGAGGGAAGAAAGAAGAGGCCAATTTGAAGAAATTTAATAGCAAGAGCCAAGAAATAGATTGCCCTACTTAAGTTCTACTTAAAATCTTTTATTCCATCCATTGAAAGTCATACCTCCTGGTTCTATGGCTTTATTTTATTTTTGGAGAAGTAAAGGGCCTATGGAAAAGCGGAAAGCCTTGGGTTTTCTAAAGGTTAGATTGTGTAGCCACCTATTATAACCCAGACCACATACAATAAGTAGATTTGTCAAGTAGTCATAGCTACTGTTCAGTTCAGTTCAGTTCAGTCGTTCAGTCGTGTCTGACTCTTTGCCCCCTCATGAATTGCAGCACGCCAGGCTTCGCTATCACCAACCCCCAGAGTTCACTCAAACTCACATCCATCAAGTCGGTGATGCCATCCAGCCATCTCATCTTCTGTCATCCCTTTTTCCTCCTGCCCCCAATCCATCCCAGCATCAGAGTCTTTTCCAATGAGTCAACTCTTTGCATGAGGTGGCCAAAGTACTGGAGTTTCATCTTTAGTATCATTCCTTCCAAAGAAATCCCAGAGTTGATCTTCAGAATGGACTGGTTGGATCTCCTTGCAGTCCAAGGGACTCTCAAGAGTCTTCTCCAACATCACAGTTCAAAAGCACCAATTCTTCATCACTCAGCCTTCTTCACAGTCCAACTCTCACATCCATACATGAC
>SJYX01000399.1:476066-499665 GCA_006410675.1 Oreotragus oreotragus | reverse complement strand
AGCAAAATATGACAGACCATAGAGTTTAAACGGCAGCAATTTATTTCCTTTCAATTCTGAAGGCTGGAAGTCCAAGATCAAAGTGTCAGCAGGTTTCTCCTGAGGGCTCTCTCCTTGGCTTATAGATAGTTACCATCTCACTGTGCAAGCATATCATTGGTGCCTCTCTCCTGCTGCTGCTAAGTCACTTCAGTCGTGTCCGACTCTGTGCGACCCCATAGACGGCAGCCCACCAGGCTCCCCCGTCCCTGGGATTCTCCAGGCAAGAACACTGGAGTGGGTTGCCATTTCTTTCTCCAGCCTCTGTCCTAATCCCCTTTTATTATAAAAACACCAATCAGTTTGAATTGGGAGCTATCCTAATGGCCTAGTTTTAACTTAATCTCTTCTTTAAAGGCCCTACTACCAAATATAGTCACATTCTAAGGTACTGAGAGTTTTAGGATTTCAGAGTATGAATTTGGAAAAGGGAAGACACAATTCAGCTCATGACATATAGTAAAAACATATCTATATTTATATAAAATGTTATTTACTAATAATTAAATTCTTTGGAAGGAATGATGCTAAAGCTGAAACTCCAGTACCTTGGCCACCTCATGCGAAGAGTTGACTCATTGGAAAAGACTCTGATGCTGGGAGGGATTGGGGGCAGGAGGAGAAGGGGACGACCGAGGATGAGATGGCTGGATGGCATCACGGACTCGATGGACGTGAGTCTGAGTGAACTCCGGGAGATGGTGATGGATAGGGAGGCCTGGTGTGCTGCGATTCATGGGGTCGCAAAGAGTCCGACACGACTGAGCGACTGAACTGAACTGAACTGAAATATAATAAGTAAATTCTCCCCTAAAAACAAATTAAGAAAGATGTTATGTATATCACAGTGGATATGCTTGCTTGTTGATAAGTTCAGTACAGCCTGAGACACTTGGGACAATGTGACACGCAAGCTGATGCTACTGTCAAGGTCTATCTTCTGATTTTTATCAGGTCAGAGTTGAAAATCGTCATTCACGCCAATAGGTCCCCAAGAACAGTGATCATGATAATAATATGTTCTTTTGCACTTGATAATTGAATTTTTTTTCATCTTAATGTCTTAGCATCCTTCAGTGTAAATTAATTCAATTATCAGCAAATGGATAGTTTATCTAAATCGTTTACATTAACATTTCAGATTTTTCTTTTGGAAAGTGATGAACAGAAGTTTGAGACATATGATGTGAGATGTAACAATTTCTCTAACTGTTTGTTCACACCATCTTCTTTGTAACATTTTCTTACTATTGTAGCTAGGGCAATCACTTTTTTTTTTTTTTTTAACTTGTAACAAGTTTTAAAAACTTGGCACCTTAAACATCCTAAATTTGTTGAAATCATGTTTCTCTGTGCTTTCAAATTTAGTTTAAAAGAACAGAAAAATTAAATATTCCAATTTTGTTGCCCAGATACCATCTTTTGAAAAAAACTGGCTTGGTTCTTAAATTTTATATTTATTTTCGGCTGTGCTGGGTGTTTGTTGCCGTGCAAGCGCTTTCGTTAGTCGCCACGCGCAGGCTTCTCATTTCGGCGGCTCCTTTTGTTTCAGAGAACAGCCTCTGGGCGCACCGGCTCTTCAGTTTCAGCTCACGGGCTTCAGAGCCTGGACGCAGCGGTTGTGGCACGTGGGTTTCCTCGCTCTGTGATGCGTGGAACATTCCCAGGCCAGGGAGTGAGCCAATGTCCCCTGCCATCAGCAGGTGGGTTTCCACCCACTGTACAGGCAGGGAGTCCCCAACTGCCATCTTTATAGTATTTGTCTAAAGAGATTGATTTTCAACTAGAAAACGCGTTTCGCACTCTAGCAATCATAGCCAATGATTAGAACTGTTTCTAACAATGACTTGACTCGGATATAATGAGTGGGTCTGATTTGCCCCAGCTTCTTATGAGAATGAGTCTTAAATTTGGCTACTCAGCAACCTTACTTCAGTAAAATTAACAACGCCACGTCATTAGTCAGTACATCCAGGGATCTGGCAAAATTCCATTGTACTGGAGTGGGGTGCCATTGCCTTCTCCGACCAGAATTTTATGATGCATAAAATAGTGATTCCGATCAGCATTGGTATTAGCAGCATGCTGCTGCTGCTAAGTCGCTTCAGTCATGTCCGACTCGGTGCAGTCCCATAGACAGCAGCCTACCAGGCTCCCCCATCCCTGGGATTCTCCAGGCAAGAACACTGGAGTGGATTGCCATTTCCTTCTCCAATGCGTGAAAGTGAAAGGTGAAAGTGACGTCGCTCAGTCCTGTCCGACTGTTAGTGATAGCTATTAGTTATCTATGCTTTGTTCTTTGATGATATTTGCCACTCCATAGCTTCTCATTCTTTTCTTAAATCTTTATTTTATATTGGAGTATGGTTGATTAACAAGGTTGTATTAGTTCCAAGTGTACATAACTTCTCATTATTTTATTCCATTTTAAATTTAATGTGTATTATTCAACATTGTACTTTTCCAATGCTATAAATTTCCATTGGTACTTAAGGTTAATTTTCTACCTTTTTACTGTGCTTATTGATTTTATCTTAGGGCAAATATAAGAGATAAAAGCAAGATGCTGTGGTTAGAGCAACAATAAAGATAAAATCATAAAGGAGAATGTTTGGGTTGGCTTTGAAGAAAGGATTAGGTGGCCCATGGGGTAGTTTCTAATATACTCTCTATCATAAGCATCTAGTATTTTTTTTTATTCTTAAATTTTTATTTTATCTTGGAGTATAATGGATTCCAACCAGTCTGTTCTAAAGGAGATCAGTCCTGGGTGTTCTTTGGAAGGACTGATGCTAAAGCTGAAACTCCAATACTTTGGCCACCTCATGCGAAGAGTTGACTCATCGGAAAAGACTCTGATGCTGGGAGGGATTGGGGGCAGGAGGAGAAGGGGACGACCGAGGATGAGATGGCTGGATGGTATCACCGACTCAATGGACATGAGTTTGGCTGGACTCTGAGAGTTGATGATGGACAAGGAGGCCTGGCATGCTGCGATTCACGGGGTCGCAAAGAGTCAGACATGACTGAGCGACTGAACTGAACTGAACCAATAGTTGATTTACAATGTTGTGAGGTTAACTGTAGATAGTACTAACTAACAAGCACCATAAGAAGAAGTCTGTTTTGTTCACTGCTATATCCCCAGCACTTGGAGTAAGGCCTGGCTCCCACTAGGCACTCAATATGTGATAAATATACAAATAAATACTCCACTAGCTTTGCCATACATATCAGATACTAACTTGAAAGAGTTGTACAAATTACACTCTCTTTGTTCTCATTGAGTTGGACAGAAAATTCTATATGTACTCTTTTAAATGTTTATCAGTGGCACAGATGAGATAAAACAGTTCACTGTCACTTAAAGATAACTTTAAATGTATTTGTTTCAGTTCAGTTCAGTTCAGTTGCTCAGCCGTGTCNTCAGGATGATGTTTTAACTTAAAAAAAATGTTGGATTGATATGTAAATGTATAATTCTGTACAAGCCCTTATGGATTTATTATCACATTTTTAACAGTGGTTGGAAACAAATAAACATGAATAATAAATTCACTTATTAGTATGAATTCATGTGAACATCAAAGTGATTTTACTTTTTCTGGTTGGGACCCTAACTTTCTGGCTCTATTGAATAACATTGTTCAACATATTCTGCAAATTAATAAGATCTTTCATAGAAAACCAAAGCAAATCTCACCATGCTTTAATACTATTTTAGTATCAGAATGACTTATTGCTAAATTTAATATTCAGTTTTAAAAGGTATACATCAAAGAGTCTGGCAATATTTTTACTCATTTCATTGAAATTTTGATAAGAAATAGAACACATGCTTTAACTGTAAAGACAAAGTGAAAGTGAAGTTGCTCAGCTGTGTTCAACTCTTTGCGACCCATGGACTGTAGCCCACCAAGCTCCTCCGCCCATGGGATTCTCCAGGCAAGAATACTGGAGTGGNTAAAAGGTATACATCAAAGAGTCTGGCAATATTTTTACTCATTTCATTGAAATTTTGATAAGAAATAGAACACATGCTTTAACTGTAAAGACAAAGTGAAAGTGAAGTTGCTCAGCTGTGTTCAACTCTTTGCGACCCATGGACTGTAGCCCACCAAGCTCCTCCGCCCATGGGATTCTCCAGGCAAGAATACTGGAGTGGGTTGCCATTTCCTTCTCCAGGGGATCTTTCCAACCCAGGGATCAAACCCAGGTCTCCCACATTGCAGGCAGACGCTTTAACCTCTGCACTAGGACATGTTTATTTATTTATCATTTGGACTTTCCATCTTATCTCTGACATGATGAGGCCAGTGTGAGAAAATAGGATGGCCAGAGAGCAAAAGTAAAGATGGAGAAGGATAAAACATGCTGTGCACAGAGGCTTTCAGGAACTTCATTAATGAAGAACTGTGAGAAAACATTGCAAATGGTTGGGAAAGAAAGTAATTGTATGTAACATACTGGTATATCTATAAAAAATAAGTTTTTTAACAAATACTATATGATATCACTTGCATTTGGAATCTAAAAAGATGATACAAATGAACTTGTTTACAAAACAGAAACAGACTCACAGACCTAGAAAACAAACACATTTACCAAAGGGGAAGGGAGCAAGGGATAAATTAGGAGTTTGGGATTAGCAGATACAAATATTTTTAGTATACATGAAAAAATAAAATAAAATAGATAAACAGCAAGATCTATTGTTGCACAAGGAATAACACTCAGTATTTTGTAATAACCTATAAAAGTGAGAGTGAAGTCGTTCAGTCGTGTCTGACTCTTTGCGGCCCCATGTACTGTAGCCTACCAGGCTTCTCCATCCATGGGATTCTCCAGGCAAGATTACTGGAGTGGGTTACCATTTNATTTTGTAATAACCTATAAAAGTGAGAGTGAAGTCGTTCAGTCGTGTCTGACTCTTTGCGGCCCCATGTACTGTAGCCTACCAGGCTTCTCCATCCATGGGATTCTCCAGGCAAGATTACTGGAGTGGGTTACCATTTCCTTCTCCAGGAGATCTTCCTGACCCAGGGATCAAACGCGGGTTTCCTGCATTGGAGGGAGAAGCTTTTAACCTCTGAGCCACCAGGGAAGCCCAATAGATAATAACCTATAATAGAATAGAATATGAAAAAGAATACATATATATGTATATGCATATATATAACTAAATCAGTTTGCTGTACACAAGAAATAAACATAATATTGTAAATCAATTATACTTCAATAAAAATGCATTTTTCTTTCTATACAAATAAAAGGTGTTATGTGAATGTGAATAAAAATAATACCATAAAATCAAACACAATGACAGAAACAACTACTACCTTTTATTGACTGCTTACCATGTGCCATGCATGGAAAGAGATTACTGTGACTGATCTTATTGGCAGCATTCAGTTACAAACTGAGAGCTAAAACAAGTTGTGTTCACTGTTGACTCTGATACATAGACATACAGCTGGCACACCTCAGGGGTTGTAATGACAGAGACTTTGTGGTACAAAAAGAAAATAGAAAAATGTGAGAGTTTTATTAGAATGATAACAATGAGCAATGTACTATATATATTCATCTATCCATTTAATGGCATTAGCTCACTTACATTTGCTAACTCAGATTTTAAAAAAACAAACTTTCTGGTGAGTTGAGAAACTTATAAATGAAGTTAAGTATGTGCATATATCAATAAGAAAGGGAAAGAATGAAGGAAATGAGAGAATGTGCATGGAAAGAAGCAGGGGAGAGAGGAGGAAGCAAAAACTAAGTTCAAACTTAATAAGAAACATTGTATGCAGAGGTTGAGAAGATCCCCTGGAGAAGGAAATGGCAATCCACTCCAGTACTATTGCCTGGAAAATCCCATGGACAGAGGAGCCTTGTAGGCTACAGTCTATGGGGCCGCAAAGAGTCGGACACGACTGAGCGACTTCACTTATCATTATGGAGTTAAGCACTTGCTCTTACACTCTTTTTCCTGGATACAGTCAGTGGATACTAGACCATGTCCATTTACTCATGGTAGCATCAAAGAAACAGATTCATTTGAAAGCTAATTCATTGTTCTGCCTATGTCTCCAAGCATCATAAGCAAACCAATCTTCTTGCATGTTACAACCACTTCATATTTTCACCAGAAGCTAGCTTACTTCCAGATCAGGAAGGACCTTCAATCCTCTAAGATCCTTGTAAAGCTTAAATTTTTAAATGTAAACCACCCTGAAGCTTTTCATTCTCTTTGTTCAAAGATAAGAATCCCCAGTGGAAATGAATCCCTGATTTCATTGCATGAACTGCAGTGGATGCTTGAGTACTATTTAGATTCATGCTATGAAAACCGTCATTTATTTCATATATGTTATCTGCCAAAAATATAACTTCTGTTTCACTTTAAAGAAAAAGGTCTATAAGCCAATGGCATGATGTCCAAATTGGATTTAAACGCAGCAAAGGACTAATGCCTGCAAAGCAACAGTGCTTTGCTGATGTTTCATGTATGGCGACAAGCGGCAAAGGTACAACTCTATCAAGCCTTTGATTATGCTTTAAAAGCAGAGAATACCTCTACAGACCCAAACTTTAACAGCCATAGAAGAAGCAAAACAAAACAAAAAGCAAAACACCCTCAGAATTACCCGTTAGGATCTATACACATCTCTGCCTTTTTAGATAGTTTTCTCCCTTCTGATTCTCTTGTGCCATTTGAAATGTGTCTCGCAGCTTTATAAATCTGGAGAAAAAAATCAGTACCCCTACAAATTAACTAGTGCAAAGGAAAGTGAAAAAAATTATTTCTATCTTGATATTTGACCCTTTGAACATTCAGCTATTTTGCAGGTTCCCTAAATCCCATGCCCTGTGAAAGAGACAGGTTTCACTCTGCCATTCTATATGTACCACAGTAGCTTGAAATCATCTCTCAAACCAGAAGAGGCATCTGAAGAGCTGAGACATAACTGTAGATATCTCCCTTGCCTCTTCAGCAGAGACTGAATGTAGGTAGTAACTAAAGCAGTTTAACTATATATCATGCTGCTGCTGCTGCTGCTAAGTCACTTCAGTCGTGTCCGACTCTGTGTGACCCCATAGACGGCAGCCTACCAGGCTCCCCCATCCCTGGGATTCTCCAGGCAAGAATACTGGAGTGGATTGCCATTTCCTTCTCCAATGCATGAAAGAGAAAAGTGAAAGTGAAGTCGCTCAGTCTGTCCGTCTGTTAGCGACCCCATAGACTGCAGCCCACCAGGCTACTCCGTCCATTGGATTTTCCAGGCAAGAGTACTAGGGTGGGGTGCCATTGCCTTCCCCAACTATATATCATGGGAGGGAGTAAATACTATTAATCTTCGAAAACATGTAAAAATGTGTTGTCTTCCCATTAAAATGTGAATGAATCCTGAGCATTAAAGTATTTTTTTAAAAGGAATATGAAAGAGACTCTACACTGTTGGAGGAAGTGGGGCATAAAGTAGAGTATCAAAGGCTCCTGAGGAAAATTGCAGTTCCATGACAAAGGAGAGAAAAAAACAAACAAACTGAGTTTTGGGCCTTTGTAGCTGTATTCACAGCACCAGGCAGAAGTCTTTTAATGTTGAAACAGCCCCTAATACCCCAAGAGCCCATGCTTTTCAGCTTATAAAACTTAGTAAACATGCAAGTCTAGAAGGATTCACAGGTGTTCTTATTCACACAGCTGATTTATAGCAACTGGCTATAATGGATCAAGTATCATCTTGTAAGCCTTAGGGTATCTCTGAGTGGGGGGAAAAGCAAGTAGTCTTTTATTTCTGCTTTATTTATACTTACAAGGAGGGTAGGACTAAGTAAAGGAAAGAATACAAGGGGTATGCACAGAGGGGGAAAAAATGAAACACAATTCCCAGCTTTCTCTGTTTTCAGACTGTTGATTTTTCTTTCATTATTCAGAAAATATATATATATTTTCTATGAACTCGTTAATATTTATGGTCTTTTCCCCTGGTTAGGAAAACCAGCTTTATTATGGAAAGTGAAAAGTGTCTGCAGAAATTACAAACAAAACAAAGTGTATTCTAAATCCCTTACAGCTAATCTCATTATAAATGTGAATTTTTCTTCAATGATGACAGGCAAGAATATATTTGAAACATACTAATTTAAATGTTAATAAAGAAATGTCCCCAAAATCTGTGAACTCTAAGTACTTCAGCAGGAGCCTTTGGGGAAGAATTATTGGTAGCAGCCAGTAAGACACAGACGAAGTTGAAATCAATGCTCTGTGCTTAGTCGCTCAGTCATGTCCGACTCTTGGTGACCCCATGGACTGCTGCCTGTGAGTTTCCTCTGTCCACGGGATTCTCCAGGCAAGACTACTGGAGTGGGTTGTCATTCCCTTCTCCAGGGGATTTTCCCAACCCAGAGATCGAACCCAGGTCTCCCACATTGTAGGCAGATTTTTTACCAACTGAGCCACCAGGGAAGCCCAAAAATACTGGAGAGGGTAGCCTATCCCTTCTCCAGGGAATCTTCCCAACCCAAGGAATCAAACCAGAGTCTCCTGCATTGCAGGTGAATTTTTTACCAGCTGAGCTGCCAGGGAAGCAGATGAGAGTTAATGTGGTCACTAGGGGAGTCAGATCAGTGAAAAGTGAACCCAAATCAAATAGAACCAGCCCTGAATAATTGTCAAAATGTTAGGGACCTTTAGAAAGGTCTCATAATTTGAGTGTTTCTTCTGTGCAACACATATCACAAAACATTTTAATGTATTTTAGCTGCAGATGTCCTCTTGCTTTTGTGTCTCAAAAGGAACAGCTAAAAACCTGCCAGAGGCACTGCTTGCTGTGCAGGTTTGTTCTCTCATCATCCATTTTAGCTGATATATTTGTACACCTTATATTTATGTACCATAGTTCATTCCATCCAGAAGGGATTTTGAGGAAATACATGTTGTGTCAAGGGAACCAAGGACAAATTGGGCAAATATGAGACTAATTTTATCATGCAGGGCATGTGGCAGCTGCAGCAAGAAAAGGAGCCACCGCTGAACAGTTAGTTATAAAACTTCAAACCACTCCTTTTGGAGACAGTATTTTCACCTTACATTGAGAATGTGCTGAAGGTGCTCTCTGCCCTTTAATAGCAGTTCCTTGACTTTCTGATATGTTGCTTTGGCCCTGAAGAATCAAGCCACATAAAACTGAAATGCTCTATACTTAAGCAGCACCTTTCATCCAACAGCCTAAATTCCTCTTACAATCTCTGGTTCATTAACTCTCATAATACCTTCCTGAGGCGACATGTATAAACCCCATGGTTTGTAGATGGGGTAGCAGAAAAGTCAGAACACAGTTAACTGACTTACTCGGAATGTCACAGTATAAGTTTTTCCACAATGGCAATTGATTGTAAAGCTCTCGGCTCTAAGGATGTAGACATAAAATTCCTAAGAAGGTGTCCTGTGAACCTGAAATGCTACTGAAATGGCAAGCATGCAACTGCAGGGGAAAAAGAAACACTGTCCTATATCAATAACATGATATAAGGGAAACCTTTGACCATATGAATGATGTTGACATTATTGTATCTTGAACACAGTTTCTCAAGCAGAACCTTATGTCACTACAAGCAAAACTATCTATCATCATCAGTCTGATGAGGACAAATGGGCAGAGGAGGAGGCTAAGAGTGTGACAGGTCATGGCATGAGCGTTAAGTTAGACCACAAGCCCAGAGGCAGCATCTGGCACAGGTAAGAAAGTTTTAGAAAAGAGCCATTATCTTAAATCCCAAGAAGGGATTTAAGAACCAGTGGAAGCAGATTTTCATAAGAAACAGAAGAGGTTAGATCATAAATAAGCTATATGTGTTCCTGCCCTACCACCTGCATTGTTTAAATAATAATACTGCACATGTGGTGGTTTGAACACTTTTGATCTCTGAAGGCTTCACTGTCATCATCATCATCATCACCACTATCATTATGTTCCTCATCGTTAGAGAAGAGAGAATTTTTATGATTCTCTTTGCCATGGTCTAAATAGTAGACTACACAACAGTGAACCAAAGTTAGAAAATTCATCTCTCACTTTATGGTAATAGGACAAGAAGACACTGCCTCCTGCTGATCACTTAGAGGCTTTCCACTTCTCTCTGGAAGGTGCAGCAATATTCCCTTAGCACCAACTCTCTTTGGTGAAGGATAAAAGGATAAATTTCTTTTCAAATTTATCTTCTAAATTGCAAGGATATAAGGTCTAAACTGGTAGCTGTGGCTAGGTTTTTTTGGAGAGAAAACTATCTTACTGGAACCAAAAAGAAAATGGTGAAGCTGCCTTCACCTTTACAAAAAGCATATTCTTTTGTGTGTGCGTGCGCAAGCGTGTGTGTGTGTGTGTGTGTGTTTCTATATGATCCATGGCTGGTTGAATCTGCAGATGCAGAACCATGGACAGAAGCCTGACCGTAAAGCTATAGATATATTTCTGACTACACAGAGTTGATGGCCCTAACCCCTGTTATTCACGGGTCCACTGTGTATGGGTGGTATTTACTAATCCCATGGTCTGAACTTTGAACAATGACCTAAAGCAGAACGTTAGAAAAAAAAACCATACATTTAAGGGCCAGGCAAGATAGAGTTAGCCAGGACGCCTGAGGAAGAGCAATCAGAGACACGGTTCAAGAAAAGAGAGGCGCCACAGAGCCCGAAGGAGAAACATTCAAAGAAGCAGGGCATCGATGTAAAAACCGGATAGACTAATGGTTGAAGGGTAAAGGGATCCTGAGACCGAAACAGCAGTCCTGAGAGATGCAGACGTAAAAGGCAAGACGCCACCACCCGAGACCACCGCAGGGGCAGCTGGAGCTGTGCGTTCCTGGCCTCAGGCCAGGCAGCGCCGACGCGTTCCAACCGAAGCCTAACAGCGAGCGCCAGAGCCCCCAGCAGCATCAGGGGGCGTGCAGGCTGGCTCCAGCTCTGAGGCTACGAGCGTTTTACACGGCCCTGGGTGATCTTGAGCTGTTCCAGAACCTGTGTAACAGCTTCCTAAGATTAAGCTTTTACTGTTCAGAGTAAGCATGATTTCTTTGACACTAAACCCATACTTGTATGGCAGCAGGGTAATCCCAGAAAAAAGTCCTCACAGGTCTGAACGTGGGTTTGGTACACCCAGGTGATCTTAGGTTGATTAAACAACTATTTTGCACCTATGTGCTTTTTACATGGCAATCAGGGCATCACAGAGTTCAAGCTCAGTTAGGTCAGAGGGCCAGCCCGTATCTTATGTGATACTACAGCTGCTGGAACCTTGCTGCTGCAGCAGCTACACAGGGCATCCAGAAGCCCATACTCCACTGAAGCCGGACCCCCACCTGCTCCAGGCTTCCACCTCCCCACCATTTCCTGTGGTATGGACGAGCATCGAAGGGCAGGAGTGGGGCTGCCAGGTAACCACCGACAACAAGCACCTACAGCAGGCACTGTCCCGGGGCAGTTACGGTGTAACCCAGTTCCACCTGTAACCCACGGACAGTTACAGTGGGAAAGCAGGCAAAACACCCAAACTGGTTCTGACAGATGGACGTGTGAAGGGAAGACGGAAAGACATTACCCAACAGNCAACAAGCACCTACAGCAGGCACTGTCCCGGGGCAGTTACGGTGTAACCCAGTTCCACCTGTAACCCACGGACAGTTACAGTGGGAAAGCAGGCAAAACACCCAAACTGGTTCTGACAGATGGACGTGTGAAGGGAAGACGGAAAGACATTACCCAACAGGTAAAAAGTCAGGATAAAAAGGCATTTTCACTGTAAGTACAATACAAGCAAGAAGATATAGATGGGGACCTACAGGGCTACAACCTGGAACAAAGGCTGGGGATGAATGAACAAAGATGAGACGTGAGACAGATTTAGTGACATCTTACACTCATTTCAAAGACACTTCCTAATAAATGTATACACAGACTAAACTTCATTTTAAAACCTATATTTGGAAAATGGAAAATATATCTGCTTTAAGGAAAGAAGTATGCTTAACTCTTAAAAACACAATTTAAATGATTCAATATATAGAACATTAATTTACAAAGTCTTCAGTAACACGAACTGAATTATCTAAATCATTTAACCACCTGATTATAAGCAACCACGAAAATGATCTAGAGAATTGAAGCCTCTTCCCTCTTATAAAGTAATTCACCATGTAGATACTTACCAAGTGCACTTGTTGCATCTTCAAAAAGGTTTGACCGAGAAGAATCACCTGATGTACTGTAAAATGTTTTTAGAAAATCATGTATCAGAAAGTACGTAAAATTTACCTTAAAGCTTAGTAGCTGTCCAATTTGTACAGACTCTTTGGTTTTAATTAAATGTGTAATAAGTCTGGCTACAGTGTTTAAAAAGGCTTCCAGATTAAAACCCAGAGCTTCATCCATAACATTTTCGGCTTGGGAAGAATTTTAATACTCACTCTGTTCTGAAAATCCATCATTTAAAGAACTTACAAATAATCTCTACGTTAAATCACAGGCAAAGAAAAACCAAAAGCTGTACGTGACAAACAGCACATACAGAAACTGTATTTGGCTGGAAAGGCCTCGGAAGTCTTTATATAGTAGAATTTCACTTAGTTTAAGTTCTGAACACAGAAACTGCCAGAAAGTATTCAAGCAAGGAACATAGCATTAAAAAAAACGCAGAGGCGGGACAGACTCGAGCTATAACCAAGTTTTAAACCAGTTTAAAAGGACTAGGTTTTCATAGGACTTCCTTGGTGGCCCAGTGGCTAAGACTGCATGCTCCCAATGTAAGGGGCCTGGGTTTGATCCCTGCCAAGGAACGAGATCCTACATGCCACAACTAAGAATTGCTGCAGCCAAATAATATTTTTTAAAAAAAGCAGAGGAGGCATCTCCTGATCTCCCAAATATATTTAAAAAAAAAAAAAAAGGATTAAGTTTCTGTTAGGCAACTGAAGAAGATGAGTCTAGAAAACAAAGTAGACACAGATACGATAATGAAAGACCAGGAAGAGAAGGCCAAAGAAAAATGAGGTTCACAAAACTGGTAAAGACAGCAGTTAGTAATTTAAATTACAACATGCACAAACACAAGATACACATATACCTGTGTCCCAATTTTACAAACAAAACTCAGTAGACTTCAGTTCTGAGAAAACCCTACAGCACAGCAAGACAACAGAAATACCCAACTTTGAATTCATAGATTACTTATAGGATCCTCAGTATCCTTGCATCCCCAGGTGCTGTGGGCAGGGTTACTGCAGCCAAAGCACCTGGCATCCTAACACTCAACATGATTGGTAAGCGTAGAACAATCATGTGGTATAATATTTAATGTACCTTCATTAACTAATGTGTAGAAGGCAAAACTTCAAAATGAAGTTTTTTAACTATAGTTCAACACTACACACACACACACACACACACACACACACACGTGGAAAAAAACTCTCCTTCCCTGGACCCCAACCAGAGACAAACACTACTACTAGTTTCTATACGCTGACTTGTGTCTTACTGCTGTGTTTTGGAATAATTGCATGTCAGAAGAACTACAACTGCCTCAATTTTTCCCAGGGAGGCATGACTTTCCATTTAATTGATCAAATCAAACTAATAAGAATCTGTTTGGTTTCCAATCTTTAAATTCTTTCTGTACTCAAATTTATTATCATTTCTTTCATGACTTTTTTGTGTTGTTTTTCCCATGTTCTCCTCTAGTTTATGATTTCATTTCTACATTAAATCTTTCTCTGTTTAAAGTTTATTTACTCTTTTTTCTTTGGGCCACACTGTGCAGCATATGAGATCTTATTCCCCCACCAGTTAATCAAACCCACGCTGCTTGCAGAGCCCTAACAACTAAGCCACAAGGGAAGTCCGTAAAACTTATTTTTATAAGATGACCTCCAGGTAGCTAGACATTTGCCCCAACAGCATTTCCCAGAGTGGTCTGAAATTATTTCTATCTTATATTAAGCCCCTGTATGTATACTGGTCTGTTTCTAGACTACTATTTCACCAAGTAGCCGTTCTAGTAAGAGCCATTCTAAATTTGCAATCACTACCATGCATAATACATCTTATTACCTGGCAGAATTAGACTCTTCATTAATGTTTTTTTATAGAACAATTTGTGCTATTTTTGCACCCTTTTTTTCTTTTTAAACCTTACAGATAACATGGAAATACCATTTAACCACCATTCAAATCTTGAGTCTACCTCAACACTCCTCCCCTTCCCCAGAGGAAACCATTTTATCAGTTAGTGTGATGTCCCTCTGCTGCTGTTTCTCTACACATTAACATGCTAACCCACAGAAAACATGAATATTGTCATGTGATTTTTGTTTGGTTTATGGTTACTGACTCTACTGTTCTGCAATCTGCTTCTTTTCACTCGATTAACAAAGCCTTGAAACCACATTTATTTAATATGGATATATACTGTATACTCTACCTGGCCTACACTACTGGATATTAGAGTTTCTTAAACTTTAGGAAGCCTAAGAATGCGCCAATTTTACTGTTTAGTTTTTTAAGTTCTGTCTGACTCTGAGACCTCATGGACTGCAGCATGCCAGGCTTCTCTTTCAGGGACTCTACTAGAATTCACTAGTAGAGCTTGTTAAAAAACAGACTTCTAGGACCCATCAAGAATTCTGATTTATAGAGGTCTGAGGTGGAACCTAAGAATTAATTTCAAAGTAACTCCCAGCCATGTTGATGCTGGCTATTTACTACCACACTATGGAGAATTCCATGGACAGAGCAGTCTGGCAGGCTATAATCCACGGGGTCGCAAAGAGCTGGACATGACTAAGCAATTATCACTCAATATGAATAAGCACAGTTCTCTAATACGAACAAATAACAAGTCAAGTCATGCTCTTACTAATGGAATTTAAGTTAGTTTCAATCTGTCCTCAATTACAAGCAATATAGTCCCTGTGCACAAGTTTGGTTTCTCTACAGTAGATATCAAGGAGTGGAATCTGCACTGTAGTATGCAGTTTTTACTGCTATTTACACTTTGCAGATGAGGAGAAATCCAAAGATGTTAATTTCTTTTCTAAGGTTGCTGCTGCTGCTGCTGGTTCTAAGGTTAAGACCAAATGTCAGACCCGAACACGATACTATGTGGCAATTGGAAAAACTTAACTGATATGGAAAGATGTTGATGACAGATGTGACAGCAGTCAAATAATACACAACAAATAATGATTGTGGACAATGTCAAGTTGTTTATATGTCAAGCTACAATATAATGTCAGGTTATTTTATGATTCTTATTCTTTTGCGTCATTTTTATTTCCTAACTTCTCTATACAAAAATTTTTTTCCTTTCTCCCTGGGAGAAAAAAAAAAATCCAGATTATGGAAATTTAAACAGACATAAAAAGCATACTATTTTAGTTAGGGTTCAAAGTTTAGATAGAGAGTTTGTTTGATCCACACAATAATCAAAATAAGTACACGCATGAGTAACTGTTATGAGCATACTCCCATGCAATTTCCTGGAGTCCAGTTCTTACCTGTCGGTTGATGTGGGGCTAGTGGCCACTGGCGTTTCTACTGGCCTCTCCGCAGGCTTCTCTTGTTCCGTTGCACTGGCAGGTGCCGGCTCGGAAGATGCTGTCGTTGGTGCTGGAGTGACAGGTGCAGGTGTGGGAGTGGGAGCCACCGTGGGGGCAGGGGCTGGGGCCTGAGTCACAGCTGGTGCTGCGGAGGGACTGACTGTGGTAGTGGTGGCAGAATTTGATTGCTGAGTTGTAGCTGGTGCTGGTGTTGTCACTGCTTTAGGCTAAACACATTACGAAGCAAAATCATGCATTATGATAAAATACTACATTATTACCTGGCCTCTGGATGCTATAAACAAACATAACAATGCTAATCCCATTTTGTAAGGCGACATAATGAGTGATCAACAGCAGCAGTCTGAATCATTATTTATGCTACACATTCAAAGCTGATAAGAGCACATACATTGACTATCAGTCTCAATTAGTTCTAGCCAATGATTTCAGTCTTAGGATCAGTATGAAAAACAATCAAAAAAGCAAATATTTTAAAACATAAAGAATGTGTGCTGTCTCTTATACACATCTAGATGTGTATAAGAGACAGATGTATACCTGTGGCTGATTCATGTTGATGTATGGCAAAAAACACCACAATGTTGTAAAGTAACTATCGTCCAATTGAAATTTAATTAATTAACAACAACAACAACAAAAAACTTCTAAGAGCCCTGACCTCATAAGGCTTACCTTCTAGCTGAGGAAACATAATATACAAACACACAAGATGATAGCAGATTGTGATAAGTGCTCTGAAGGAAATGAAAGAGGGGAATAGGCAAAGAAAAGCAGGGCTTGGAGTAGGAGCCAGAGGTAACCTGTAAACTGCAATGTGAAGAATGAGAAGGAGCCAACTTGTCAAAAACTGGAGGGAAACCATTCTGAGCAGAGGTAACTGCCCTGAGGCACAAGGAGTTGGTATTTTCAGGGACAATAAAGAAAGCCAACATGTAGAATGAATTAGTGCTATAGTTCACAAGCACAGAACTGCATTTCAGATAGTTGTACCAAATGACAGTGTGGGAAGGATAGATGTTTCCCTCACAAGTTCATACTCAGACAAGAGTACCTCTCATTCTTTTTATTTTGAATTTCTCATCCCTAAATTGACTAGAACCATTTTTTTTTATTTTGGTATTTATTTATTTTTTTTGTATTTATTTATTTTTTTACACGAACTCCCCCATTTTGAACCATTTCATGACAGCTTGTATTAATTTTTAAGGTGTAATGAACTTTTGTGATTAGCTACCTGCAGTTTTGTATAATCTTTCCTTTCTTTTTGCCCTAAATTGACCTATTTGAATATTCAAAAAGTCACTTTAAAAATTTTTCTAATGCTCCGAGACATGAGATATCTCCTCTCATTTTTTGTCTATACAATCTAGACTTTTTCTTACCTTAGAAAAATTCACCTTTAATTTTCATTGCATGCAGACCGAAGAGGTTTTCTTTCTTTCTTTCTTTCTTTTTTTCCTTCTCTTTTTAATCTTGTTCTTATCCCTCTAATTATTCTATGGCCACTAGAGTGACCTCCACATAGGAAGAGTTGGTATAGTGTACTTGGGTTTTTGAGGAGTTCAAAAGGACTCCACACCCCTAAAACAGTTTTTCCCATTAGCCCAACAGTTTGAATAAAATGTTTCCCTTTGTGACTTCTTTGGAGTAAATGATTGAAGACTGTTACTTGCAAACTTAGAACGATAACCATTAACTCTTAGAAAAAGCCCTTTCTGAGGGATCAGCCACTGAAGAAATTGTGAAAAAGGAATTGAACACCTGGGGATGGGAAATCGGAATTATATTTCTGAGATCACCCCTTTACTTACTCTGTGAATCTCCACAACTTCTGCAGAGGTATATTGACTGATAGTAGGTTTCTGGATTCATACATATATGTATCCTGATATGTACTAGGATTCAGACATACACAGAATCCTGGTTCCACTAGTGACTAGCTGGGCAAATCATGTAAATTCTATGATCTTCATTTTCCTTATCTGTAAAATGAAGAAAACAACTGTTCTTAAATCATAAGGCTATTGAGATAATCAAATAAAATAATATAGGTAACATATTTGTTCCACAGTTAGCCCACAATAGAGAGTCCCTATAACTGTTAAACTTCCTGAACTTTTTATTCCTATCTGTAAAAAGTGAACAAGATTTTCTCAAATCACATGGGTACTGAGCTTTATAACCCTGTGTTTGTAAATATGAATAGAATAGTTTAGAGATGGATACATAGAGAAGCAGAAAGTAATCATTGTAGATGAAACAGTGCTATACCATACATCTCCCTTTTGTAACTGAAGAACCTACTCCTCCAGCTTTTGAGAGCACTGACAGCAGATAGCTTTCAACTTTCAGCTCTTTCCAGAATTGCCTTGGTGGTGTCTAGTCTATATCCCCTGCCCCTTCCCAGAATGGAAAGAAAAATAGAAGTCTGGTTGTTTTGTCCAATGTGACATAACTTTAAAGAGTTATTTAATTTTAAAATCCCCATGGATCAGCTGAAGACTTTCCTGAGACTGCATCATAGCACAACTTCTCCTTCCCAAATTTACTTTCTTCCCTACCATTTCCCATGTGGAGATCACAAGAGCACTCTCCTATATTCTAATTTCTGTCTCAGAGTCTTCTTCCTGGGAACCAGATCATGTTCCCTAACGCATCAAAAAGTCCTCCTTTGGTCCTAGAACATGTCACTTCACTTTTGGTTTGAGATTAGTTACTATGTCAAATTTATTTCCAAATATCTCAGTTTGATCATATTTTTAGCTTGTATTCATATAAAAACAACTATTTTTGAAGTAACCTTCTGACAGTAAATTAAATCAGAGACACAAAACACACAGACACATATACACACAAATGTGGCTCAATGAAGTATTAGGAGGCAGACATCTTTGTAACCATAATCTAGATAAAAATATAAAATTTTATCAGTCATCCAGAAGCCACTCCATTATGTTTCATCCTAATCACAACCTTCCTCCATGCCAACAAACTACAAAAGTAAAATAATTCCTCATAATCCTCTGTATTTTTATCACATAAATGTACATTCCTAAAATGATATGTCCCTTAGGTCTCTTTTAATCTAACATTTCTCCTTCTTATAATTTATCTCTTATGAAGTTAGACCATTCGCCTATAGTTTCCCATAGTCTGGAATTTGCTGATGGCACTTTCATGGTACTGTTTAATATAATCCTCTCTCCTTGTTATTTTCTGAAGGGAGCAACTAGATCCAAAGTTTGATAAACTCAAATTTGATTCTTTTGGCAAAATACAATCTTGTTATGGGTCATGTTATATTCTTTCCTCAAGAGAGACATAAGGTCTGGCTATCTGTATTTTTGATGTTAGGAGCTATTAATGCTTGATACTTACATTTATTATTTTATTGCATTTGAATATGGTGATATTCTAATTGTATCATTTCTGTTTTAATAATTAGTTGGATTATTTTAATAAAGACACACTTCTCCACATGTACCAATTGATTACCCAGTAGGAAAATTTATATAAGAGCAGGATAAATCCTCAAGTCTTTTCCTTTACCAGAAAATGAACAAGTTAGCTATCATGTGATTGAGGTTATTGGTTATTTTGTATTAATATCACTATGCAATCTTGAATTTAAATATATTTGAAAGATTTTACATCATTTTAATTTTTATTCCTACTGAAGCTCAACTTGTCCCATATCTGTCTGGTGAGAGCCCTTACTTTTGCTCCTGAATCCAGGTTGACAAGTAGTTTTTGTTTTTTTTTTTTTTTTAATAGATTCCTTGCTGAATGAAGTAATCACACATTATAATCACACATTATAAGCTTATCATGTGTCACTTCAACTCCAGACCTTTTCTCTGTGGAGAAATGTAATCACCTTGTTTAAGTGGAAAATGGTATTTCAATACCATTACCACAGGGTTAACCATTGTTTCTAGTCATTTCAATAGACAGAAATAGGCTGATTCATGTTGATGTATGGCAAAAACCATGACGAGATTATAAAGTAATTACCCTTCAATTTAAATAAATAAATTAGTTTTAAAAAAAGCAAAAAAATAGAAAACTACATATATAATTATGTGAATGACATATAAAATTATAATCATGCATATTATATGTCTAAATAGAGAGTATATATGTTATATAAAATTATATATTAAGCTCATATATGTCATATGATTTTACATTATCATAAATTATGTATTTAAGTTCCAGGAGTTGGTGATGAACAGGGAAGCCTGGCGTGCTGCAGTCCATGGGGGTCACAAAGAGTCAGAGACAACTGACTGGCTGAACTGATACATAATTTTGTGTCAATGTATAAAATTATTCATGAGTTTATATCAATACTTGTAATTCAAATGCAATTGTATGGGGTTTTACTTACCTTTTACTATATTACACCTCTATCTCCTTTCTGTAGGAAGAACCCTATTTCTCAAAAACAGAATGATAGAAATCAATTATCATATAAATTTTCACTTGCTTGATCCAATAACACATAAAAGTATCAAAATAACAATACTAAAACTATTACTCAAGTATTATTAATGAAAATAATTTTTATATATACTTTCTACTTATGACCCATTCATTTTTTAAATAATTGTGTTATCTTTACTATGGAATAACATACAGCCATTTTTGGGCTTCCTTCGTAGCTCCGTAGGTAAAGAATCTACCTGCAACGCAAGAGACCCTGGTTCCATTACTGGGTTGAGAAGATTCCCTGGAGAAGGGATAGGCTACCCACTTCAGTATTCTTGCTTGTGCTTTTGTGTCATATCCAAAAAATTCATTACCAAGATAAATGTCAAGGAGCTTTACTCTCCATGTTTCTTCTAGGAGTTTTATGGTTTTAATTACTATGTTTAAGTATTTAATCAATTTGAGTGAATTTTTGTAAGTAAAAGTTGTCCAATTTTATTATTTTGCATGGGCTTATCCAGTTTTCCCAACACCATTTATTGAAGAGACTATTATTTCTGTATTTAGTATTCTTGGCTCGCCCATCAAATATGAGTTGACTTTGCACTGTTCAGTTGCTAAGTTGTGTCCAACTCTGTGACCCCATGAACTGTGGCACACCAGACTTCCTGTCCTTCACTATCTCCTGGAGTTTGCTCAAACTCATGCCCATCAAGCCAATGATGCTATCTAACCATCTCATCCTCTGCAGCCTCCTTCTGTTCTTGCCCTCAATCTTTCCCAGCTTCAGGGTCTTTCCAACGGCCTTATATACATATGCTTATTTCTGGACTCTTGATTTTGTTCCATTGGTCTAATGTGTCTGTTTTTATATCAGTACCATACTATTTTTATTACTATAGCTTTGTAATATAGCTTTGAAATTTTGTGGTCATTTTTAATGAAGTATAGTTAATTTATAATGTTGTGTTAGTTTTAAGTATACAACAAAGTGATTTTTATAAGCACATATATATTTTTTCAAATTCTTTTCCATTATAGGTTACTACAAGATATTGAATATAGCTGTCTATGTTATATAGTGGGTCCTTATTTCTTATTTATTTAATATATAGTAGAATGTATATGTTAATCCCAAACTCCCTACCCCTGCTATCCCTTTTGGTTACCATAAGTTTATATTCTATGCATTTATTTATGTTTTGTCAGTTCAGTTCAGTTCAGTCGCTCAGTCGTGTCCAACTCTCTGTGACCCCATGAATCGCAGCACGCCAGGCCTCCCTGTCCATCAATAACCCCCAGAGTTCACTCAGATTCACGTCCATCAAGTAAGTGATGCCATCCAGCCATCTCATCCTCGATCGTCCCCTTCTCCCCCTGTCGCCAATCCCTCCCAGCATCAAAGTCTTTTCCAATGAGTCAACTCTTCGCATGAGGTGGCCAAAGTACTGGAGTTTCAGCTTTAGCATCAGTCCTTCCAAAGAAATCCCAGGGCTGATCTCCTTCAGAATGGACTGGTTGGATCTGCTTGCAGTCCAAGGGACTCTCAAGAGTCTTCTCCAACACCACAGTTCAAAAGTATCAATTCTTTGGTGCTCAGCTTCCCAAACTCCCTACCCCTGCTATCCCTTTTGGTTACCATAAGTTTATATTCTATGCATTTATTTATGTTTTGTCAGTTCAGTTCAGTTCAGTCGCTCAGTCGTGTCCAACTCTCTGTGACCCCATGAATCGCAGCACGCCAGGCCTCCCTGTCCATCAATAACCCCCAGAGTTCACTCAGATTCACGTCCATCAAGTAAGTGATGCCATCCAGCCATCTCATCCTCGATCGTCCCCTTCTCCCCCTGTCGCCAATCCCTCCCAGCATCAAAGTCTTTTCCAATGAGTCAACTCTTCGCATGAGGTGGCCAAAGTACTGGAGTTTCAGCTTTAGCATCAGTCCTTCCAAAGAAATCCCAGGGCTGATCTCCTTCAGAATGGACTGATTGGGTCTGCTTGCAGTCCAAGGGACTCTCAAGAGTCTTCTCCAACACCACAGTTCAAAAGTATCAATTCTTTGGTGCTCAGCTTTCTTCACAGTCCAACTCTCACATCCATACATGACTAGTGGAAAAACCATAGCCTTGACTATACGGGCCTTAGTCGGCAAAATAATGTCTCTGCTTTTAAATATGCTGTCTAGGTTGGTCATAACTTTTCTTCCAAGGAGTAAGCGTCTTTTAATTTCATGGCTGCAGTCACCATCTGCAATGATTTTGGAGCCCAAATAAATAAAGTCTGACACTGTTTCCAAAGTTTCCCCATCTATTTCCCGTGAAATGATGGGACCAGTTCCCATGATCTTTGTTTTCTGAATGTTGAGTTTTAAGCCAACTTTTTCACTTTCCTCTTTTACTTTCATCAAGAGGCTTTTTAGTTCCTCTTCACTGTCTGCCATAAGGGTGGTGTCATCTGCATATCTGAGGTTATTAATATTTCTCCCGGAAATCTTGAATTTTCTATTTTCTATGAATTTATTTATATTTTGTCAGTAAATTCATTTATATTATTTTCTAGAATCCACATATAAGTGCTATCATATGATGTTTGTCTTTCTGTGTCTGATTTACTTCACTTAATGCGGTAATCTCTAAGTCCATCCAGGTTACTGCAAATGGCATTATTTCATTCTTCTATGGCTGAGTAATATTCGATTGTATATATGTACCACATCTTCTTTATCCATTGCTCTACTGATAGACATTCAGGCTGCTTCCATGTCTTGGCTATTGAGAATAATGCTACCGCGAACATTGGAATACATATATCTTTTTGAATTAGAACTTCTATCTTTTCCAGGTATATACCCAGGAGTGGGATTGCTGGACCATATGGTAATTCTATTTTTAGATTTTTCAGGAACTTCTATATTGTTTTCCATAGTGGTTTCACTAATATTCCTACCAACAATGTAGAAAGTTTCCTTTTTCTTCAAACTCTCTCCAACATTTATTATTTGTATATATTTTAATGGTGGTCATTCTGGTTCGTATGTGATGATACATTCTTATAGTTTTGGTTTGCATTTTTTAATAATTAATGTGCCTCTTGATCATCTGTATGTCTTCTTTGGAGAAATGTCTATTTCAATTATCTGCCCATTTTTGGATTGGGTTGTTTGTTCTTTGGATATTAAGCTGTATGACTGTTTATATGCTTTGGAAGTTAATTCTTTGTTGGTAGCATCATCTACAAATATTTTCCCCTACTCTGTAGATTGTCTTTTCATTTTCTTTATTATTTCCTTTGCTGTGAAAGAGCTTCTAAGTTCAACTAAAACTGTTTATTTTTGTTTTACTTCCATTGCTTTAAGAGATAGATCAAACATATTGCTGTAGTATCTGGTTTTACATTTATGATATTTAATTCATTTTGAATTTGAGTTTATTTTTGTATATGGTGTTAGTTCAGTTCAGTTCAGTTGCTCAGTCGTGTCCAACTCTTTGCAACCCCATGAATCGCAGCA
>SJYX01000399.1:446989-474334 GCA_006410675.1 Oreotragus oreotragus | reverse complement strand
TTCTAAAACCAGCTTGAACATCAGGGAGTTCACGGTTCACATATTGCTGAAGCCTGGCTTGGAGAATTTTGAGCATTACTTTACTAGCGTGTGAGATGAGTGCAATTGTGCGGTAGTTTGAGCATTCATTGCCATTGCCTTTCTTGGGGACTGGAATGAAAACTGACCTTTTCTAGTCCTGTGGCCACTGCTGAGTTTTCCAAATTTGCTGGCATATTGAATGCAGCACTTTCACAGCATCATCTTTCAGGATTTGAAACAGCTCAACTGGAATTCCATCACCTCCACTAGCTTTGTTCATAGTGATGCTTTCTAAGGCCCACTTGACTTCACATTCCAAGATGTATGGCTCTAGATGAGTGATCACATCATCATGATTATCTGGGTCGTGAAGATCATTTTTGTACAGTTCTTCTGTGTATTCTTGCCACCTCTTCTTAATATCTTCTGCTTCTGTTAGGTCCAGACCATTTCTGTCCTTTATCGAGCCCATCTTTGCATGAAATGTTCCCTTGGTATCATTAATTTTCTTGAAGAGATCTCTAGTCTTTCCCATTCTGTTCTTTTCCTCTATTTCTTTGCACTGATAGCTGAAGAAGACTTTCTTATTAGGAGGTTCTAATCTTTTGTCTTTTACATATACCCATCCAGTTTTCCCAGCACCACTTACTGAAGAGCATGTCTTTTTTGTTCATTAATTATTTGGAGGGAGCAAGCGTGAGGAATTTTTCCCATGACAAGGTCATGTGGCAGAGCTCTGATGGCAAGGCTAATCAGACCTCAGGTTTTCCCCCTGGTATTTCCTGAGCATGTACCCCCCAAATAAGAATCTTCCTGCTTTTCCACTCTTCTGACATTCTCTGGAAAAAGTTAACTCAGGGCTTTAGTCTTCTGCATTTGAAAGGGATGTTTCAGCTCAAACCCCCTCTGATAACTCTCTAGCTTGCCTGACAGGTTCCCCTGGACCTCTTACAGCTTGTGAATTGCTTACAGCCCCCGACCTCAAGAGGCACTAAGCTTAAAGCATCTTAAAGATACAGAGCCTTTTCTAAAGAGCTAAAAATCATATTGGTGACAGGATTTCACTGTTGACTCAATGATTGCTGCCAGGCCTCCATATTCTTTATCTTTTAGGCACCTGGGAGGATGTTAATCAATGTAAATGGGATATGGAAAAAGATATATAGTAGTTTTGATGTTAGCAACACTAGACTTTTGAGTTAATTACTTTTCTCTTTGTTATATATCACTGCACTCCTCTTGTGTCCTTACTATGTAAGAATGTAACTGTATTTAGTGCTTTCTGAGAGTGGCAACAGTCTTTGAGAAGAACAACACAAATAAGTCTTCTGGTTGACAAACCCTTATCAGAAAAAAAGGCTGTAAAATGTTAATTGGCCCTTTTGGCCAGAAGATGATGTAAATCACCTAAGACTTGTATGCAGAGAGAAAAGCCTGGTTTTGATAAGAGTCTGGGCTGCTAACCTGCATAACTTTGTATTACCCATTGATCTCTATGTATAATCAAAAGTATAAAAGGCCTTGAAGGACAATAGAGGGGAGAGGATACCAGTCATTGGAAGGACTGGTTTCCCCTGTGTCTCCTCTTTACTCTAGTTTCAGGCTGAATTCCCATCTGGGTCATGGAGGCTACCATGTCTACTTACTTGTCCCAGCTTCTAAGATCCGTAAGAGAGAGAGCCCAAGGCGGGGCACTCTCCAAAATTCAAATGGATGCCGGCGGCCTAACATAGATGGTGCAAGTTCCTTGTCTGGAAATTTATTGGCTTTCCACGTAAACCAAGTTATTCAGCCTCTTTTTCCGCTTAATTTTCCTACTACACTATTCCTTCTTAATCCTATATTAATATATAAATAAGTTTTTTCATCACCTACCCTTTTCCCCTCCGAATCACCCTGGATCCACCAGGGCATGACCCCAGCAGATATTCTTGCAATCTTTGTTATAGATTAATTAATCATAAGTAAGTGGCTTTATTTCTAGAATGTTTATCCTGCTCCATTGACCTATGTATCTGTTTTTGTGCCAGTTTACCATGCGTTTTTATTGTTATTACTGTAACTTTGTAATATAATCTGAAGTCAAAGAGTATGATTCCTTCTGCTCCATTATTTCTCAAGATTGTTTTAGCTATTCAGAGTCTCTTGTGTTTCCATACAAATAGAAACCATGTGATCATCTTAATAGATGCAGATAAAAGTTTTTGCTAAAATTCACCATCCATTTATGATAAAAATTCATCAGAATGTGGGCATAGAGGGAACATACCTCTGTATAACAAAGACCATATATGACAAACTCACAACTAAAACCATACTCAATGGTGAACAGATGAAAGCATTTCTTCTAAGATAAGGAACAAGACAAGGATGCTCACTCTCACCACTTTTATTTAACATAGTTTTGGAAATCTTAGCTACAGCAATCAGACAAGAAAAAGAAATTAAAGGAACCCAAATTATCAAAGAAGTAAAGCTGTCACTATTTTCAGATGACATGATGCTATATATAGAAAATCCTAAAGATGCTACCAGAAAACTATTAGAGCTCATAAATGAATTCAGTAAAGTTGCTGGATACAAAAATAATATTCAGAAATCTGTTGCATTTCTATACACTAACAACAAAATATCAGAAAGATAAATTAAGGAAATAATTCTGTTTACCATTGCATCAAAAATAATTTTTAAAAAACCTAGGAATAAACCTACCTAAGGAAGCAAAAGACTTGTATTGTGAAAACTATTAGACACTGATGAAAGAACTTGAAGGCAACACAAATAAATGGAAAGATGTACCATGTTCTTGGATTTGATGATTCAATATTGTTAAAATGCCCATACTACACAAGGCAATCTACAGATTCAGTGCAATCTCTATCAAATTACCAGTGGCATTTTTCATAAAACTAGAACAAAACAACTTTTAATTTGTGATATAGCTTGAAATTAGGAAGTGCTGTATTTCCAGCTTTGTTCCTTCTTAAGATTGCTTTGACCATTTAGGGTGTTTTGTGGTTGCATGTGAATTTTTAAATTGCATTTTCTATTTTTCTGATCATTTAAATCTGAAATCAGTTCTTCTACATGCAAAATCTTGGCTCATGTTGTCTTTTATTGAGTACAATTAGTTATGTCATCCTGTTTATTTGTGGTTTAAAGCATTACAAAAAAATCTGATAGCAATCTGTTATAAATTGCATGTCCTTTTTTAATCTATTTTTTTCTTTAAAACTCAGTAGTTTTACTGATGAAAACAGGTATAATGGCCTCTGTTCCAAACACCAAATGGCAAGTGTAGTGTGAGCTTGAAAGAATGCCTTGTATCCTCAGTTTTGAGCAGTTGGCATGAAAAGTTAAAAGAGAATAAAATCATCCATCTGCATGTAGAAAGAATGTGTGCATGTGCTCAGTCGTTTCAATCATACCCGCTCTTCCTGACTATGGACTGTAGACCACGAGGCTCCTCTGTCCATGGGATTCCCCAGGCAAGGATACTGCAGTGGGTTGTCATTCCTTCCTCCAGGGAATCTTCCAAACTCAGGTATTGAACCTGCATCTCTTACATCTCCTGCCTTGATAGGTGGGTTTTTTTTTTTGTTTGTTTTTTGTTTTTTTACTGCTAGTTCCATCTGGGAAGCCTGTAGAAAGAGTTTACAAAACATCAAATGTCATTTCATTTTGTCCTACTCTTTTAGCTGCTTACAAATCTATGGACTGTGACTTTCTTACCATAAACATTCTTTTTTTTTTTTTTCCCCTTTGTGTGGGAATCCTGATAACTAAACCCAGGTTGTTTTGTCCCTTGGGACAAACATAGCAGCTAGCATATTCATTAATTTAATTAGGACCTTGTTTACACTCTGACTGTCAACCATAATTATTTGTTTATTTGAACTACAGTCACCTGACTTCATTAAAAACATCAGTAGCTGCCAGTAAATGAAAGTGTGCTTGACTTTCATAATTAAGTGTAAATTTAAGAGGGTTAATTTCTAATAGGACAGGCAATGTTTTCACAAGATAACAATGCTAATCAAGGACAAGGTCCTAGTTAAATTTAGCCTTTGATATAAGGTTAAAGACAGGGCACTAATTAATGTAGATGTACTTTTCTGATAAAACTCCCCATTTAGTCTCAAAGATCATTGCTTAGCCACTCACTTTTTTTTTTTCAAAGCAGAACATGTTCAAATGAGCTAATGAAGGCCCTGAAGCAGGTTTCATAGGGATCATTTCACTCTGATAACTGTATAGTTCTCCAATCCAACCTAGGAAAACTGATGTTTATCAAAAAAATTAAAGTTTCTTCTTCATATCAGCTCTTATCATTAATGGAAAAATTAAAGTATGATAAAAAGAGAATGAGTTTAGACTCAGATTTAGAATTTTATTTCTTGTTCCATTACTTATGAGCTGAGAACTTGAACAAGTAATTAAAACTTTATATACTCAACATCATCATATGAAAAGTAAGGAATAGTAACATATTTTGTTCTCACATTAAAAAATGGATGGAGAAAATGTAAATTGTATGGCAATGGGTAATTTTTTTGTATTATATACTTATTTTCCCTAAGGTTCATTTATTGTCGAGTTTCCAAGTGAATATAAGAATGGGTCTTGAGTGTGGGTTTTGAAGTATTTGTTAAAGTATCTTATGTATAATAATATCAAGAAATTAATATTTTCAATCTTATTTGATGCATGAAATTGAGATGGAAAGGGAGAGTGAAAGCCTTAGAGATTATATGCCATGTTCCAACGTAATAACAATGTTAATTTAGCTCGTTTTGAACTATACTGTCTCTTGTGAATTGGCTTGGTGAATCACTTTCTAAAAGTGATGTGTCCATTTATTTTACTTTAACAATTACAACATAATTAACAGAACTGAATATTTTTATTAATAGGTTGGGATTATTCAGTTGCCTTAGTCTCATCCTTATTAACAGCAATCCTTGCTAATACAAACAAGGCCTGACTGCCAACAAAACTGTGAAGGAAGCCAAATTTGTCCTTGGATACTTTCCTACACCCATGACCCCCAGCAGCATCTACTCCTCCTTTTTTTTTTTTTTGGCATACTCTCCTCCCTACCCAATTGCCTATTTCCTAGTCACCTATGGTTGTCACCTGGTATCACTCAGTTGATACCTAATCATTAGGGTGCTAGGAAATAATCAGTTTAAGGCATATCTCCAGTCAGTTTTATTTGTGTTTTCAAAGGGGGTTTATGACAGAGAAAGACCTAAAGAGATAAAATATAATGGTGAAATGGCTGGTAGTAGGTTGTATTGTGTAGACAACTATGTAGTCTGCTCACAGGATTATCCTTTTCAGATACAAAAGATATAGAACCTCATTTTGGATCTGTGCAGGACAAGAAAGCTATTCAAGAAACAAAAGAAAAGTTATGACATCCCAATATTTACTTATTTTACTGTTATTTTATTCTTTCTTATAAACATAGATCATAGGGAAAAATGAATTAAATGCAGGCACGAACTCATTAAGTCATTGTTAAACTTGGTTTTACTCTAAATTTAGCAATAATGGTAAAATACAACTAAAAGAAGGAGTGGATCCTATAATGTTTTAAAACAGATATAAGGGAATTGTGCATCAGAGAAAAAGGAATCCCATTGGTGGTAAACAGCTAGTCACCTGAATATCATTTAGTACATGTCCAGAGCTAATATCACACAATTCATTTAGTTATTTGAACTCATAACTGAGAATTCCAAAATTCAGTCCTGTCCAAAGTAGGCAACCTTGGACCCTGCCTTATATACTGGTTTTCAGCTCTTAGCCTGATACAGAGGGGCCATCACATCAATGATCACCCTAAGGCCAGTTTTATTGACTCTCACAAAACAGGCCATTTTAGTCCTGACAGTGGGAAGCTTCAAGGACAGAAATAGTGTCAATCAGGAGATGAGTACTATAAATCAAATATACATGAGTGCCTGGATGCTCCACTGTGTCCAACTCTGCGACCACATGGGCTGTAGCCTGCCAGACTCCTCTGGCCATGGAATTTCCCAGGCAAGAATGCTGAAGTGGGTTGCCATTTCCTACTCCAGGGTATCTTCCTGATCTGGGGGCCAAACTCATGTCTCTTGTATCTCCTGTATTAGCAGGGTGATTTTTGAACACTGTGTCACCTGGAAAGAAAATACAAATACACATATCAGTGAATGTATGAGGGTGTCAGTGAGCACACATGTACCTAAGTCATTATATTACTGCCACAGGCCCTGCTTTACTCTAACAAGGTAGGTGGTTCACTGATTATTTAGTCACTAAAACAATCTACCTCTATACATGTTGATACAAGAAGAAACAATATTTTCCTAGCAGTATTTGTTAACACAAAAACTATTAACCAGGAACAAATAAAATTTAAGTAGGTGGTAACATCTATGTCTGTTGTATTTCAATCAAGCTAATTTTCTCTCAAATACCCTATTATGGATATTATAAAAGGAATCCAATAGTTACTCCAAAACCTGGGAAAAGAAAATGGACATCTTTCTAAAATTTAAGGAATGCTATGCATACTGTGCTTCCTGGTGCTTAAGAACTTTTTCTCTCTCTCAGCACATACACACAAATCACACATAAACACACACACAAATACACACACATGTGCTAAATAGCAGAACTACAGGCTAGGCAACTAAGCCATCCTAACTCCTTTTCTTTCAAGATTCTTAATAACCACTAAACATGACATGCAGTTCTAGCATGCCTAACCATGCCACTTAGTGCCACTTAAATTGGTCAGAGAAGAATTTACAAGAGAAAAATGGAATAGAATAGCTGAGGTGTCATGATGGTTAATTAAATGTGTCAACTTGACTGGCTAAGGGATACCTAGATAGGTGGTAGAACAGTATTTCTGGGTATGCCTGTGAGGGTCTTTGTGGAAGAGATTAACATTTGAATTGGTAGTGAATAAAGAAGATCTCTGCTCTGCCCACATTACCCCTTACCAGTATAAGCAAGCACTATCCAAGGAAGTACAAATTCTCTCTTTTCTTGATCTGGGATGTCCACCTCTGCCCTCAGGTGTTGTAGCTCCTTCTTCTCTGGCAGCTTCTTCACTCTCAGTCCTTTGGATTCAGACTAAACTGAACCATGGTTTTCCTGGTTCTCCAGCTTGCAGATGGCATATAAAAAATATACTATTTGTCGTTTTTTCTGAAATTTCAGCCTCGAGATGAAGAGAAAAGATAATGGAAACAGTTTCCATTCATCCATTCCAGAAGAGGTCTCCTGGCAGGACTGATAGTTTCCTACTTGCTTTCTGAATCATAGATCCCCATCTCCCTTAGTGTTAGTATCATCAAATTGATCACTGCACATGACCACCAAGAATAAGAACTATAATTTTCAATCCCCCTTATATTCATGGGTAGCCAGATGACCAAGTCTGGGCTAAGGACAAACGATAAGGGATGATGTATGAAATTTCTGGGATATATCGTTAAAGTTACCAAACACACCCTTTCTTTCCTTTTTCCTCTATTCTATTAGTTGGAATATGTTCCAAATGATGATATTTTGTGTACCAATCATATGGGAAACATCCTAGTGTTAGCAGAGCAAAAAGAATGATTCTAGAGCCATGGATCTCTCACATCAAAGTCATTAAAAATAGTAGCTGATTTTAGAAGATTTTCAGTAGAAATAGATGAATCATATATGCAAAATGTTGGTGAATATATAGAATATTAGAACAAAAACAACAATAATAAACTTTATCAAACACTCAAAAGTAGAGAACATAAACTATCTTCAGTTATACAAGGAAGATTTACAAATTTGATGGGATACTGGGTCACGAAGTCCTTAACAGAACTATAATAATATGTAACATGCACACCACAGTCTCTTATTATGATGTGAATAAATCAGAAACTAACATTTAAGATTTTTAAAAAATTAACAAATGCTTCACTAAATAAATCATTGTTTAAATTAAAAAATTCCAATGGAAATAATGAGATTCTTATAGTTGAATATTAATGAAAGTACTATGTAAAGAAACTTTTTAAACAGAACTATGCAGGGAATAATAAAACAAGTTCCCTCATTATTAAAAAGGTTAATATTTTGCCATTTTGTTTCACTTTTTTAAAATTTAAAAACAAAGAGCATATGGGTAAAATTGGAGTTTTAATTTTCTTCCTTACAAATCCAATGCTCCTTCTTACCTTCCTGAAAGCATCTGCTCTCATTCATGTAAAAAATATCTTACAGTATTAGTCAGGGTTCTCCAGAGAAACAGAACCAATAATATATCTCTATCTCTTTACTGTTACTCTCTATATAGAGATTGATTGAAAGATTATTTGAAGGAATTAGCATATGTAGTTATGGAGGCTGACAAGTCCAAAGATCTACAGAGAGACTGGACAAGCTGGAGACCCAGAAGAATTGATGGCTTAGTTCCAGAAAAAGGCCAGCAAACTCAATATGCAGAGATCTAATGTTTTAAGTTGAGGCTGAAGGCAAGAAAGAGATTCAATATCCATCAGACAGAAAATGGTCAGCCTTTTTGTTTTAGTCATTCCTTCTTTCAATTGATTGGATGAGGCCAATCTACACTAGGGAGGGTAATCTGTTTTGCTCATTTTATCAATTTAAATGTTACCCTCATACAAAACACTCTCAAAAAATTACTCAGAATAATGTTTGAACAAATATGTGGATACCCCCATGGCTGTGTCAAAATGACATAAGAAATTAACCATCATAGCAAACAACTGCATTTTTTGCTCTTATTTGATATATGTATCCAAAACTGCTTTGTATATCTTTTAAAACTATACATAGATTATCACACTCTACATATAATTTTGCAACTTGCCTTTCACTCATAATTATATTTGACTACTATTTTTATTGATACATTTATAAAGATCAAGTTCATTAATTAAGTCAGTCAGGTTATTTACTAATTGAAATAAACCTTAATTTATTTATCTATCTTTCCTTCAAGTTTTACAATTTCTGTCCTTCTACAAGGATCCTGGCACACAGATACAAGTTTAAGATGCACACCTATAACCATAATATATGGGTTGTAGAATATGCTTAGTTCCAAGGTCATTAATGCCAAATCATGATCAAAAAAGATTATATCAATTTGTACTCCTATCAGAGTATGTACTTCTTTTCCTGTCATTCAACCAATACTTAGTCTTAACAGATTTTTAATTTTTGCTCATATGGCTGATAATATCTAATTGTTTTTTTAACATTGATTTTCATGAATACCTATGCAATAGGTATTTGTCTTTTTCTCAATCTTTGGTATCTATAATCACATCAAATTTTGAGGTAGGTAAGATTCAGATCATGAACTCCTTATTGTCAAATTCAGACTTAAATTGAAGAATGTGGGGAAAACCGCTAGACCATTTAAGTATGACTTAAGTCAAATCCCTTATGATTATACAGTGGAAGTGAGAAATAGATTTAAGGGATTAGATCTGATAGACAGTGCCTGATGAACTATGGACGGAGTTTTGTAACATTGTATAGGTGACAGGGATCAAGACAATTCCCCAGAAAAAGAAATGCAAAAAATAAGAATGACTGTCTAAGGAGGCCTTACAAATAGCTGTGAAAAGAAGAGAAGCAAGAAGCAAAGGACAAAAGGAAAGATATACTCATTTGAATGTGGAGTTCCAGAGAATAGCAAGGAGAGATAAGAAAGCTTTCTTCAGCAATCAATGTGAAGAAAAAGAGGAAAACAATAGAATGGGAAAGACTAGAGATCTCTTCAAGAAAATTAGAGACACCAAGGGAACAGTTCATGCAAAATGGGCACAATAAAGGACAGAAATGGTATGGACCTAACAGAAGCAGAAGATATTAAGAAGAGGTCTCAAGAATACACAGAAGAACTGTACAAAAAAGAGCTTCAAGACCCAGATAAACACAATGGTGTGATCACTCACCTAGAGCCAGACATCCTGGAATATGAAGTCAAGTGGGCCTTAGGAAACATCACTAAGAACAAAGCTAGTGGAGATGATGGAATTCCAGTTGAGCTATTACAAATCCTGTGTACAAAAAAGAGCTTCAAGACCCAGATAAACACAATGGTGTGATCACTCACCTAGAGCCAGACATCCTGGAATATGAAGTCAAGTGGGCCTTAGGAAACATCACTAAGAACAAAGCTAGTGGAGATGATGGAATTCCAGTTGAGCTATTACAAATCCTGAAAAATGATGTTGAGAAAGTGCTGCACTCAATATTTCAGCAAATTTGGAAAACAAAGCCATGGTCACAGGCCTGGAAAAGGCAATGCCAAAGAATACTCAAACTACTACACAATTGCACTCATCTCACATGCTAGCAGAGTAATGCTCAAAATTTTCCAAGCCAGGCTTCAGCAATATGTGAACCATGAACTTCAAGATGTTCAAGCTGCTTTTAGAAAAGGCAGAGGAACCAGAGATCAAATTGCTAACATCTGTTGGATCATTGAAAAAGAGATTTCCATAAAAACATCTATTTCTGATTTATTGACTATGCCAAAGCATTTGACTGTGTGGATCACAATAAACTGTGGAAAATTCTGAAAGAGATGGGAATACCAGACCACCTGACCTGCCTCTTGAGAAACCTGTATGTAGGTCAGGAAGCAAGAGTTAGAACTGGACATGGAACAACAGACTGGTTCCAAATAGGAAAAGGAGTACGTCAAGGCTGTATATTGTCACCCTGCTTATTTAACTTATATGCAAAGTACATCATGAGAAATGTTGGGCTGGAAGAAGCAGAAACTGGAATCAAGATTGCTGGAAGAAATATCAATAACCTCAGATATGCAGATGACACCACCCTTATGGCAGAAAGTGAAGAGGAACTGAAAAGCCTCTTAATGAAAGTGAAAGAAGAGAGTGAAAAAGTTGGCTTAAAGCTCAACATTCAGAAAATGAAGATCATGGCATCCGGTCCCATCACTTCATGGGAGATAGATGGGGAAACGGTGGAAACAGTGGCTGACTTTATTTTGCAGAGCTCTAAAATCATTGCAGATGGTGACTGAAACCATGAAATAAAAAGACGTTTACCCCTTGGAAGGAAAGTTATGACCAATCTAGATAGCATATTAAAAAGCAGAGACATTGCTTTTTCAACAAATGTATGTCCAGTCAATGCTATGGTTTTTCCAGTAGTCATGTATGAATGTGAGAAGTAAGACCAGAAACTATAAAACTCCTAGAGGAGAACATAAGCAAAACACTCTCCGACATAAATCACAGCAGGATCCTCTATGACCCACCTCCCAGAATAATGGAAATAAAAGCAAAAATAAACAAATGGGATCTAATTAAAATTAAAAGCTTCTGAACAACAAAGGAAACTATAAGCAAGGTGAAAAGACAGCCTTCAGAATGAGAGAAAATAATACCAAATGAAGCAAATGACAAATAACTAATCTCAAAAATATACAAGCAACTTATGCAGCTCAATTCCAGAAAAATAAACGACCCAATCAAAAAATGGGCCAAAGAACTAAATAGACATAGTTGGACTGTGAAGAAAGCTGAGTGCCAAAGAATTGATGCTTTTGAACTGTGGTGTTGGAGAAGACTCTTGAGAGTCTCTTGGACTGCAAGGAGATCCAACCAGTCCATTCTAAAAGAGATCAGCCCTGGGAGTTCTTTGGAAGGAATGATACTGAAGCTGGAACTCCAGTACTTTGGCCACCTGAAGCAAAGAGTTGACTCATTGGAAAAGACTCTGATGCTGGGAGGGATTGGGGGCAGGAGGAAAAGGGGACGACAGAGGATGAGATGGCTGGATGGCATCACTGACTCGATGGACGTGAGTTTGAGTGAACTCCGGGAGACGGTGGCGGACAGGGAGGCCTGGCATGCTGCGATTCATGGGGTCACAAAGAGTCAGACACGACTGAGTGACTGAAATGAACTGAACTGAACTGACACCTATAAATGTGTATTTTCCTTTGTTAAGTCAAAGGGTATATGCATGTTCCACTTTACAAGACAGTACAGTCTCCTCTCCCAGAGTGATGAGGTGCCAGATGACACTTCCACCAGGAGGACATGAAGGGCCCTGTTCCCACACACACATCATCGCCAACACTTCGCATTCTCGTGGGAGTAAAGTAGTATGTCACTGTGATCCTAATTTCCATTTCCTGGATTGCTAATGAGGCTGAGCAAGTTTTGATGTTTTTGTCTACCACCTGGCTCCTAATAATTTTAGGCAATGCATTTTGTAGCAGTGCCTATCAAACTATTCATCAGCCCCAAAGCTTGCCTGGAAGGATGGGAAATAGGACACATCAGAAAGCCCTGGCGGCTCGGAGTCTGTGTAACGGACCCTGTTGCTGACGCAGCAGCCATTCAGCTTAGCGCTGCTCGGTTAGCAGCAGTCTGTGGCTTCGGGATTTGAGCTCAGCTCAAAAGGTAGCCATGCATCGTCTATGGGACTCCCACCCCTCTTGCACTAATTGGTTCAGGAATGGAGACAAGAAACTCGTCTAAGGAGATACAAAGAGAGGACTACTGGAGACCTATGGGAAAACCCATCTGCTTCCAGCAGTCATCCTGTGCTCACAGGGAGAACCAAATCAAGAATAAAGTTGTCTGTGGAAGCAGAGCAGGCAGACAGAAAAAACCTGGTCTTTGATAGCATTGCTGAAACTGCCAGATAAATCAACACTGAATCACTCTATCTTTAGGAGCCAGTTTATGTAAACCAATGTGCTTCCCTGTTGCTTAAGCCAACTCAAACCTGGCTTTCTACTACCTTAACTAAAGGAACCCTGATACGAGTTATGTGGTTTAAAACGAACAAACAAAACCAACAAAACTCGATGAGCCACAAATGACATTTCTGACACTTGTAGCGAGCAGGCCAAGAGCAAAAGGTGGAGTCATGTAGATGAACTGGTATCCCTGACTGTCACCACATTAGTAGACTGGTGACTGATGGGTGGGGGGGACCAGGTGCAGGGATGATAGTCAGCAACCTGGGATTGCAGAGGACAAGCTTCAAAACCTCCTTAAAAGGACCATTCAGAATAGCTGTCATCAACTGAACTCCACTCGCGGTATCTCCTGGAAGAGCTGACTAATGCCCCCAAAGTCTGATGGCTCCCTTATCTTCTCTCTCAGCACTCAGGTGAAGTGGGCAACTCACACTCAGTTACGGGGCCCTCGCTTACACAGCTTTGTCTTCTTGAAGCTTCATACGATTACCTTCTTGGTCTTCCCTTTTAGGGTGCATATATCCTAAAGGAAAGCATTACGCTGGCTTCACCTCTGCAGTCTCCTTTCCGCCCAGTGTGGACTCTGGTCCTGCTGAAAATTCCCATGGGCCCTGAGAGAGCCATTCATTCTCTGGAAGTCTCAGTTTCTCTCTCTGCCACCAGAAGAATATTGTAAGACTACTGGGTGGATTTACAGCATCACATACTAAATGGTCAATGTACGAAAGCGACTGTTTGTTAATGACTGATGCTGATAAGTGCCCATGTTCATGAACACGTGTGGTCAACAGCTGAGTCTTAGTCTCAGAATTCCTTCCAGCCCAGAATAGAATCCTGTGTCCCTAAGGAGTCGGGAAATACTTTTTCTCTTTGAGAAAAGTAAAGCCTCATTAAATGATATTTTCATCAACCAAGGAGACTCTGAGCAACATATGTAAGCCGAAGAACGACAACGATCTTGTTATCAAATCAGATTCATCATAAAACCAACCACTGATAGACTGTGACCAGTACTACAAACCAGTGAACAACTAAATCCATGATCTACAGATGAGGAAACCAGTCACAGAGGTGGTCTTGACTGTGCATCTCCAGGTAAAACAATATTGGCTTTGGGCACCGAGGAGCACTCTGAACATGAACACACTCTTTCTAACTCCATGTGTTTGTGGATCCAAAACAAGAGCCAACACAGGTTTACTATCGGCACTTAAAGACAGCATTTCACTGGCAGTCCAGTGGTTAAGACTTCACCCTCCAAAGCAAGGGGTGCGATTTCAATCCTTGCATATGCCTCCAGCCAAACAAAACACATAAAAGAAGCAATACTATAACAAACTCAATAAAGACTTTAAAAACGGTCCACATCAAAAAAAAAAAAATCTAAAAAAAATTAAAAAAATACGTAACTATTGCATTTCATTAGTGCAATGAAATGTATCTAATTTCAGGCTGTCAATGTAATCTTAAAGAACAAAAAATATTCAAGGATACAGCTAATTTAGAATAGAATAGATTCCCAGGATGATTAGTTATTCAGAAAAAGATCAAGAAATGGTTAATACCTCGCAAATCACATTATTTCAATTTTACACATTTTTTTTTTACAAAAGTATCCTAAAGCAATAACATAGTTGTCTTAGAAATATTTGGAAACCATATAATGCATGTTGAATTATTTTTTGCAGTGGGAAAAAACATCTGATAATCAGCTGTGGAGGAAGGAAGGAATCACAACAGAACAAAAGGAAACAGGAAATCCAAAATGAGTCCACCCAACACTGAGTTGAGATTTAAAATTTCAAATGCCAGAACTGAGGAAAGAAAAATCTGAATTTTCATTATTTGCTTTCTTTTCACCATTAGCTGTCCTGATTCTGTCTAGGATTCTTACCCAGCAGAAGAAACTGTAAATTAAACTCAGCCTTCCCAATACACTAAATAATGAACTTCTTAATGAGCCCACCATAATGGGTCTCTTCTTCCTGGAAACCGCAATTTACTTTATTTTTCTAAGAAACATCTGCTGTGGTTTTGAAAGGTTGCTAAGGAAAGGTTTTTTAAAAAGGTGATACAAAGCAGGCAAAGTCTTTATTCTATTCTTCACCGAAAACATATTTAAAACGTAAACTTTTATTTAAGATTTCAAAAGCCATTTAAGGCTTGATCATTCTTCAGCTTCATGTAGGGGCCATGGGCTCAGCCAGCAGGGATCATAGTCACTCTAGGGCGATGGCGGGGGTGGCTGGGGTGGGGGCTAGTGACTGTGGCCTGTGGGCATCACTAATTGGAGAATACGAGAAAAGCCGTTTCCCAGGTAACCGCACCCCACATTCCTCCACCAATAAAGCCTGTCAACCATCGAAATACTCCTCATCCCAACTACTCCTCATCTCCTCCATCACCAGCCCCCACCAAGGCTGCCCTCCTCTGTCCTCCGGACTCTTGCAGTAGCTTCTGCGTCTCCCTGTTTCCCCTCCTGCTCCCCTACACTCCACTCTCCATGCAGCTGCTAGGGTGATTTCTTTTTAATGACTTCCCATTATACTCAGAACAAAACCTAATATCCTCACCACGGTCCATAAGGCTCTCCCTGATCTGGCCTCTGGTTATCACTCTGGCCTCATCTTTATCACTTTCCCCTTCATTCAAAGCACTCTGATTACAATGACCTTCTTCCGTTCCCGAACAGGCCAAGTTCACCCCGCTCAGGGTCTGTGTTCTCCCTGTCCCCTCTCCCTAGGATGCCCTTCCCCCACATCCTCAAGTCTGAATCCCATACTTCTTCCCTATTTCTGCTCAGTGTCACCTCTTCAAAGACGCTTTCCCCAGCGATTTCTCCGAAACAGCCTAATCTGCTCCAAGTCATGGTCTGTTGTCGTCCCCTCTGGAATTTTCTCCCAACAGTCGTGATATTGCTTTATACCTCTATTTGCGGATGTGCAGTCTGTGACCCCTACTAGACCTTGAGCCCACTGAAAGCAGAGACCGTGTCATCTTCATTGCTAGCACGTGGTCCTATAACAATGCCCAGTTCTCACTGAATACCTGTGGAAGGAATAAATAAATCTGTGTGTGTGTGTGTGTGTGTGTGTGCGCACGTGTGCACTCAGTTGCACCCAACTCTTTGAAACCCCATGGACTCTAACCCACCAGGCTCCTCTGTCCATGGGATTTCCAGGCAAGAATATTGGAATGCGTTGCCATTTCCTCCTCCATGGAAGCTTCCCAATCCAGGGGAGCCTCCTGGAAAGCCCTTGAATGAAGCTACTGGTGTCCTAAAAACCGCAGACTTAAGAGTTGCAAAATTCAAATAAATCTGTATTTCTTCAATATCGTATCACACCAACATCATAAGCAGGTGGTCACTTGTATGCTTAGGATGATCTGTGAGGAAAAGCTAGTCCATCATGCAACATGGCACACAGCATTTTATGCCACTCTTATCCCGTGAGCCTCCCTCAAGACCCCCATCAGTAACCCAACCCTCTGGTGAGCTCAGCCCTGACTGACTAAATGCTCTTTGGCCAAGGTTCCCATAGCAGTGCCCACACACCAAGTGTTTTTGATCCCCAGGGAAAGTTTAGCTGCAAGAGCTTTTTTTTTTTTTTTTTATTGATGAGGAGCAGGAGGGCAAACAGGATTAAACTGGGCAGGTTGTCAGCATTTTCTGTTTTGTCTTTTTTTTTCTTCAAGTTTTAAGAACTGAATACATCATCTGGCCACAAACAAAAACAGAGTCATACACAGTTCCATTTTAGCAAAGCAGTTAAGAACCCATGCGAATCGAATTAACACTGAGCGGATGGGGTCAAAACCTGCCCAGCCAGCTGTCCCTGCCTAATAGCCATTGAAGTCAACTCAAAGTAAACACAGATAAAAGCGATGGGTACCTTTAATCTATTAATAAAATCCTAGGTTTAAATTAACAGATATTTTGGCACTATTTTTTGCATATACTACCACCTTTATTTGAATTTTCTACTTTTTATTTTGATGTTTTATACATGCAAAGGAAATAAAGGAAGACAAGAAGGAGGATGGATAAAGCGCTAACATCTGTTTCAGTAACATGTTTTTTCTTCATGCTCAGCGGGGCAGACATTTGTTAAGAGATTCCAGAGATAATGTGCCTTAAAGACCTTTGCACAAATAAAAAATAATCATCTGTGCAATGCTGATATCTATAATGGTGCTTTTCTGCCTCAAGTCCCTCAAGTGGCTTTGACTTAAACTTGACCTCAACTACTGGCTAGAAGAGGCATGGTGACTCCCCATCCCAGTCAGACTGATGAACTGATCCGAATACTCCCCGGTTCACACTTTTCCAGCTCTGCCCGTGGTCCTTCATCCTGGGCACCCTCCTCACAGATGTCTTCTGTCGAAACTACCCGTTACCAACGCTGCATTCAGTCTGCCTCTTCAAGCCTACACCAGTTCCTCACTTCTCAGAACACTCATTGCTGATAATACTTCTCCAATGGCAGTGCATTCTATAGCTCTCGAAGCTTTCTCGTATCACTAGCTTGGGACACAAGACAATTATGATTCCAGGATATAGATAGGAAATAGGCAAGCTTCCTGAGTTTTCTGGTGTAAGGGGTCACTTGCCTTCTATTGAGCTGCTGTTGAGTTTGTCTTCACCACACAAACTCTGGGAGACTGGCTTTGTCCCTTTCATGAGGTTCTAGGTTAGGAAAAGAAGAAAGTACGTCTCCCAGTGCTGGCCACATGCCAATTACTTTAAAACGTTTGTTGACTGGGATGGTGGAAAAGAGCCATAAAATCTGGATTCTGATTCTGACTCACTATCACTGGTATAACTGGTAGCAAGACACCAAGACACAGATTCCTCATCTGCCCAAATGAGGGGGAATGCTGAAAGCTGGCACTGACTCTCTGATCCCATAATTCATGAGCCACATGCTCACAGACTCTGCTTGTCTTTGGCTGAGGCCTTCTGGCAGTGCTATCAGGAGAGCCTCGCAAATCTCAAATGGTCAAATCTCCAAATTCAAGAGCTCCTGTAAATGTGATGGAGGCTTCCCTGGGCCCACTGGAACCTAATCCTCTGACTTCTCCCTCCTGGGATTCACGTGCACAACGTGAACTATGCCCATAATGGATCATACCACACGTGAGGGAGTGGTAATAGACCCACCATCAGTTAGTCTATTAATAAATATTTTGGGAGGAATCCTCACAGGATGGTAAAAACTCATTCATAATCCATGAATGCCTAAATCCTATCATCTTCTCAAATACACACCTTTCAGGCTCTCTACAACTACTGACGGGGAAGGCAATGGCACCCCACCCCAGTACTCTTGCCTGGAAAATCCAATGGACGGAGTAGCCTGGTGGGCTGCAGTCCATGGGGTCGCTAACAGTCGGACAGACTGAGCGACTTCACTTTCACTTTTCTCTTTCATGCATTGGAGAAGGAAATGGCAACCCACTCCAGTATTCTTGCCTGGAGAATCCCAGGGATGGGGGAGCCTGGTAGGCTGCCGTCTATGGGGTCACACAGAGTTGGACACGACTGAAGTGACTTAGCAGTAGCACAACTACTGAACTTCCAGAGACCTAAGAACTCCACCCTTTCCAATTCCTGAAGTTAATGACGTTGGCAACAGAACTCACAATTGTTCCTAAAATGGAAATTCCTTCCCACTTTTCTCATTACTGTCATAATATTCCCTCTCCAGAGCCAGGAATCATTTTTCAAAGCCAGAGAGTCTTGAAGTTCAAAGTCATGAAGCTATTCTGTATTTTGCCCTCAGTCGCCTTCTTAATGGGCTTCCGTGATGACTCAGCAGTAAGAAACCGCCTGCAATGCAGGAAACGCGGGTTAGATCCCTGGGCCGGGAAGATCCTCTGGAGACGGAAATGGCAACCCACTCGAGTATTCTTGCCTGGGAAATCCCACAGACAGAGGAGCCTGGCGGACTACAGTCCATAAGATCACAAAGAGTTGGACACGACTTAATGACTAAACAATAACTCCTTCTCTCTCCAAGTCTATTCTGAGCAGACTGTGGCTTCTTTCCATGCCTACTTGGCCTGACCCTGCCCCTCCAAGGCCCCTGGTGCCTGGTCTCTCTTATGGCAGACTCCCAGCAACTCTTCTCCATTTACCGTAGTCCAGCCTACCCACAGCAGGGAGAATAACCATGGGTTTCTGCTTGGCTAGACCGCCCTACTTCTATACCCACAAAACGTTTTATGTCACTGTGTTCACAAGAAGGAGTCTGGTGTCTGTGATTTGCATCAAAGGAAGCCCTTTGAAGGCTTGTGCAAGTTGGCATGTGTATTCATTTCCTAGGGCTGCCATAAGGAAGTACAACAACCCAGGTGACTTAAAACATCAGAATTGTATTATCTGGGGTGGGAGGAGTTGGGAGATTGGGACTGACACATAGATATATACTATTGATACTATATGCAAAATAGATAACTAATGAGAACATACTATATCGCACAGGAAACAGTCCAAAAGGGAGGGGATGTGCGCATGTTTATGGCGGATCCATTTTGCTGTGCAGCAGAAACTAACACAAGTTTGTGAAGCAGCTATTGTTGTTAAGTCATTAAGTTGTGTCTGACTCTTTTGTAGCCTCATGGACTGTAGCCCATGCAATTTCCCAGACAAGAATACTGGAATGGGAAGTCATTTCCTTCTCCAGGGGATCTTCCCAACCCAGGCATTGAACCCACATCTCCTGCACTGGCAGGAGGATTCTCTGCCACTAAGCCACCAGACTTGATAGAATGGAGACACAGAGAGGTGCTTTGGGAGCAAGAAGCCCACAGGCACTTTTTGATGTGGCCTTGTCTTTGGGCTGGTAGAAGTGTTTGTCGCAGCCCCTCCTGACTACACCAGCTCCAACTCAATAAGCATCATGGTGATCCGTGCATTTTCTTCCCTCTCACAGGCACTCTCTGTCGTGAGTGGGAATGTTTAAAACACCCTCCACCCACACGCTGCCTGACTGGTGAGAAGACATCAGGCGTTTCATTCTTTTATCTTGTACTGAGAGAGTGAAGAGAGAGAAAAAAAGAAGGCAAGATGAAAGCCCAAACTTGTTTTTTCTTCTCAAAGGACAGCCTTTACTGGCATAAGAATGTTATAGATGTTAAATAAAAAGAATGTTAGTGTAGTTTCTGAATTCACACAAGTTTGCTGAATAATGTTGATAAATGCAATTTGTTCTTAAAGCAAATCTCATATTAAGATGTTCAGTAAACATCTATTGCACACCCACCTGCCACACTCAAATAAAAATGAAACCATGTAAACACTAGTGGGTTACTACAGAATGTTTATAACAATAATGCAAACTTAGAGCTCACCCTGAGAAAAACATTTTTAAAGATTCTCTGATCCCTTAAGAATAACAGTGGAAAGAAACATTAGCTTATACTTGTCTGAGGACATTTCAGAGTCACACACACACAGCAGCGATACAGAAAATGTTGACTCCCTGCAAGCATGTCTACAAAAATGACTATGGAGAACTTGAGCATTTTAAATTTAATTCAAGATGTATTTTGAGCTTTAGGATGAGAAAATGTAGAAGTCTAACTCATCATCATTAGACGCATTTTGAGTACATGGTGCATAATGAATAGCAAGGATTTAGGCCTCTCTTTTTGTTTGTGTTTTGTGTTGAAACCACCTTTGGTTTTTTTCCCCCCTAGTGAAAACACTGCTTTAAAATTATAGAATGCTGTTTTCAGAAAAGCTTATCTAGTTTAGCAATCCATAAGCCCATCCAGCACCTAACATGCTGCAGACTGCATGTCTGTCTGGCTTCAAAGTTCATGTGTTGAAACCTAACCCCCAGTGTGATGGTATCTGGCGGTCGTTCCTTTGGGAAGTGATTAAGTCATGAGGATGGAGCCCTCACAAATGGGATCAGTGCCCCTATAAAAGAGAATCCAGACAGCTCTCACCTCCTTTGCTGTGTGAGGTCAGAGCAAAAAGAACCAGGAAGCGGATGCTGGCCAGACACCAAATCTGCTGGAGCCTTGATCTTGCGTGGCTTAGCTTTCAGAACTGTAAGCAATAGATTTCTGTTGTTTCTAAGTTCCCATTCTATGGTACAGCTCAGACGGTAAAGAATCTGCCTGCAATGCGGGAGACCCAGATTCCACCCCTGGGTCAGGAAGATCCCCTGGGGAAGGGAATGGCAACCTACTCCAGTATTCTTGCCTGGAGAATTCCATAGACAGAGGAACCTGGCAGGCTACACAGTCCATGGGGTTGCAAAGGGTCGGACACGATTGAGCGACTAACACATTCAACAATATTTTTGTTATAGTGGCCTGATCAGACTGAGACACAACATAAGGAGGATGGTGCTAGAGCCCAGCACCTTGGGAGGTGCTCCCTGTCCACCCACCCCTACCAGAGCCTCCACTCTGCCTGCATCACCCCCCTGCAGATGCACCAAGCACTGAATCAGAAGCGAGCTGGATGCAACACTGGCAGCCTAGTGCCCCTGTGGGCAACTGTGGGAGCAGGGGCCAGCGGCCTGAAGGTGGCCCCTATCCTAGGAGGCCCGTGGGCTAGTGAACACACTGTTGACATCTACAGCCTCGAGTCTGCATGCTGGACCAGGCCTGTGCCTTGCAGTGTCCTCCCTGCTCCCCCGACCTTGCAGCCCTGCTGCTCACCAACTGTCTCACCCTCTCCTTGTCCACATTTCCCCTCCCTCATCTCATCTCTTCTCAACCACACTCCTCGTTGCCGAAGCTCGGCAGCCCCTGCTAGCTGGGTCAGCCGTGTCTGTCCCACAGCCCTCTCCCTCTCCCTCGGGGCTGCTCCAGGCAGCAGAGAACTCATGGCCTGGGCAAGGTTCAGGCTTTGGAGCAACACGCACGCTGGATGTTATTCCCCTATTGGGATTCCCAGATGGCTCAGTCGTAAAGAATCCACCTGCCAATGTAGGAGACGTAGGAGACTCAGGTTTGATTCCTGAGTTGGAAAGATCCTCTGGAGGAGGGCATGGCAACCGACTCCAGTGTTCTTGCCTGGAAAATTCCATGGACAGAGGAGCAGGGCAGGCTATAGTTCATGGGGTTGCAAAGAGTCGACAAGACTGAGAGTGCACACGAATATTATTCTAAAGCCTCCAACTGCTCCCTGCTGTTGGGTAGAGCACAGACACCTTGGCTTCCCTTATATCCCAACCTGCTTTCCAGGATTATCCCCTATAACTAAGCTACAATCATTAACCCAGACTCTTCAACATTTCCCCAAAAGGCCTGCACTGTCCTCCTATATCTTTATTAATGCCATTCTTTCCTGCCTCTTTCTTCTGATAAAATCCTGTGTCCCCCAAAGGGTACCTCCACTACGCCTCCTTCTCCAAACACCTCAGTTCTCACGCATCACAAACATCTGTTAAGCAAATGAAACAGGAGAAAACTTATATTGTATTCCAATTTTAGAAAAAAATCACAGTTACTTATGACAACAAAATTAGAGCTATTTAAATGCTGCAAAATATATAATACTGCATCTCATTGGTGTTTGGCAAGAAATCTACAAATGGAAGTTTGCACAGGGTGGGGGGGCTGCAAAAACTTTCAATCTCTGTGGGGTACACTTTCCCCACGTGCATTTTTTAAAGTTAGTTTATTTGGCTGCACTAAAGGAGATCGGCCCTGGGATTTCTTTGGAAGGAATGATGCTAAAGCTGAAACTCCAGTACTTTGGCCACCTCATGCGAAGAGTTGACTCATTGGAAAAGACTCTGATGCTGGGAGGGGTTGGGGGCAGGAGGAGAAGGGGACGACCGAGGATGAGATGGCTGGATGGCATCACCGACTCGATGGACATGAGTCTGAGTGAACTCCGGGAGTTGGTGATGGACAGGGAGGCCTGGTGTGCTGCGATTCATGGGGTTGCAAAGAGTCCGACACTACTGAGCGACTGAATTGAACTGAACTGAACTGAAGTAAACTTCAGTTTACTGACTCTTTTAGTTGCAGCATGTAGGACCTAGTTCCCTGACCAGGGGTCGAACCCAGACCCCCTAAATTGGCAGGCAGAGTCTTAGCCACTGGACCACCAGGGAAATCCTTCCCACATCCATTTTTCAAAGGAAAGGAAAACAAAGCCAAAGAGGCCTTCTAGGAGGCCCTAGCCTTATTTAATCATGTAATATAACTAGAGAGAAAAGCTGAGATACCAGTTCCAACTTATGTTATTTCTAGGGAAACATGAAAGAGGAAAACACAGTCTTTTTGTGGGCAGGAAGACAGGAAGAACTTTTCAAGTTGTCAATGAGCATATTATCACTTGCCTGTTGGTTTGGCTGTTCCTGGTTATTATTTAAAAGCAGGATATGTAGTCAGAATATAAAACACATTTGAGATTGTGCATTCAGGAAATGAAATATTTGAGGCCCCACAGCCGACAAAATGCAATTCAACATTCTCTCTCTTCAAATTTATTGGATTTTTTAAAAAAGTTATTTCCTTTTGAACTTCCTTAATGAAACAAAGCAAACTGCATTGCAATGAGAGATTTTACAGGAAACAGTGTTCCCAAAGGGGCTGAGATCTACAAGGAAAATAAGTTATGTTCCTCTTTATAAAGATCTGCCTCCAGTAGCAGGCCTCTTGCATGGATTTGGGAAGAACTTCAGAAGCCCGGGATTAAAGTCCACGTGTTGTATCCTGGCTGCCCTCTCTCAATTTCACGTCACCATCTTTCAAATGGAAATAATAACAAATGCCCTGCCTGTCCCTCTGGATTGAAAGATTCATAGAGGATGGATATTATTGTCATCACTGTCATTGGATGTCTGCACGGAGGCCTGCAGAGCCTCCAAGGAGGGTGGGGCCAGAGGGTGGCCGGGGGAGAGGGCTCAGGAGAGGCCAGGGAAGGGACAGACATCCTGGGACCTTGTGTCTCCTGCCTTCTGGGCAACAGTTGGTAGGCAGAGCCCAGCACGTCACAGAGAGCATTAAGGTGACCCCTCATAGCCTCTGGCCCTTCAAAATTAAGGGACTTTATAAAGCTCCTTCCCAGGGAGCACAAATGGTAAAGAATTTGCCTGTCAATGCAGGGGTCTAAGAGATGCAGTTTCGGTCCCTGAGTCGGGAAGATCCCCCGGAGGAGGGCACAGCAACCCACTCCAGTATTCTTGCCTGGAGAATCCCGGGGACAGAGGAGCCTGGTGGGCTACAGTCCATGGAGTCCCAATAAGTCGGACACGACTGAAACGACTTAGCACACACACGCAAAGGTACCTTAGAAATGATTAGGCCCAACCAACTTGTGTTACAGCTGAGCAACTGGGGAATGTCCACAGCCTCTGAAGAGTCAGCACCCGCTGGGCTCTGGTGGAGACCACACAGCTTTACAAACAAGGGCACGCAGGACCAGGTGAAAATACACTGCCTGGTTCTGCTTTCTCAGGCACTGATGGTTTGCTACCTAAGCGTGCTGCTGCCGCAGTTTGAAGATTAGAACAGTGGACTCCGCTTGAATTGGAGGAGCTGCCGAGTCGCCCAGGGGCGGGACAGCTTCCAAAGGCTCAGGTCTAGGCATCTTACTGTGGCCAGCCCATCGGCCAGACCTGCAGACACCCAGGGGCCACCTCCCAGGAGAGGCTTCTGCACCCCAAACTCCCAGGACCCCCAGCACAGCATCACTGACAAGAAGCTCCCCGGCAGAACCCCACGAGTCTCCAGAGTTGTGCCCGCTCAGAACTCCTCCTGGGGGTTCCCCGGGCCCCAGGGTCACATCCAAGCTCAACCTTTCTCTCACAGCAGCCGGTCCATGCAGGAAGGGCTTTTATATGGTGACTATTCTCCCCAGGGGGGCTTCCCTGGTGGCTCAGATGGTAAAGCGTCTGCCCGGGTTCAATCCCTGGGTCGGGAAGATCCCCTGGAGAAGGAAATGGCAACCCATTCCAGTATTCCTGCCTGGAAAATCCCATGGACAGAGGAGCCTGGTAGGCTACAGTCCATGGGGTCGCAAAGAGTCAGACATGACTGAATGACTTCACTTTCTTTTTTCCTTGTTCTCCCCAGAAAACACATTTGATCAGCACACTGCAGGGAGTTCTGAATCCATCAGCTACAGGAGAGGAAGGTGTCACTAAGGCATGGGAACAAAGCTCCCTCTCCTGTGTGTCCCGGTGGCCGCTGCAGGACCGCACTCCGGGCTCGCGGGCCCAAATTCCTTTCTCTCTTGACCTGAGCAGGCCCTGTGGGGCCCTCGGTCGGAGGCAGATGCAGTTACTCAGCATCGCACTGGTCTTCACCCCAGGGCCTGCCCGTTTCCCTGTCTCTCGTGGGGTGACCTCCCCTGTGGGGCTGTAACCTGACCCTGAGCACCCTGCCTGCCCACCACCTTCCATGGGACCCTCATGGACAGTGGCGTCTATTTCCCCCAGGGGGTCACTGGAGGAGGAGAAAGGGGAGATGCCACTGCACTGAGGCCTCAGAAGACCACCGTCTGTCCCCGACACGGTGGTTGCTCAGAGAGAACAGAGCAAAGGAGACAGAAGTCTCCGAGAGTGTGTCCGAAACCCAAACACGGCTGGAGGGTCTAATTCAGGCTGCAGCCCCGGTGGGACACAGGGCGCATTCGGCATAGTTCCTCAACCAAGGGAACAGTCACACGTCACAGGGTGACATATGACAACAAACAGACCCATCCAGAGAGGTCATTAGGTGCTCCAGAAGGTAACACTTGAGGGTGGGGGGAGCCAGAAGGGAGGGGGGGAGGGAGAGGAGAGGGGAGGGGGACAGAGGACAGGCGCTCACGTTGGCGAGAGGATCCAAAGCAACCAGCAGAGGTCAGCTCGCACCCGCGCGTTTGGAAATCTCACTGCCCGATGCTGCCCCTGAAGCCATGGAGGGCACGTGAAGTCAGGGAGAAGAGCTCCTTGGGGAGAACAGTGGTGTCAAAGGACGCTCACCACCTACGTGATGTGGGCAAGTTTCTGAACCTCTCTAAGCCCCTTTCATCTATTCATTCAGTTAAGCATTTGTTGCAAGCCTACTATGTACCAAACCCTGTGCCAGGCTCCAGAGATATAAAGCCAGGTGCTGAGGGGGAAGGGGAACAAGGAGGAGGGATGGGGTAGGGTGGAGGAAGGGGATGGGGGAGTTGGAGGGAGAGAGGAGGGGTGAAGGGGGAGGAGGAAGTGGGGAGGAGGAGGAAGAGAGCAAGTTAACCACATACACGGAATCTAGAAGGACAGCACTGATGAGTCTGTTTGCAGGGCAGCAGTGGAGACGCAGACACAGAAAACGACCTATGGACCAGGGTGGGGGAGAAGAGGGAGGGGTGGGAGGAAAGGACAGGCTGGCGTGGATGCATATATCTGCTTATTTAACTTATATGCAGAGTACATCATGCAAAATGCCGGGCCGGATGAAGCACAAGCTGGAATCAAGATTTCCGGGAGAAATATCAATAACCTCAGATATGCAGATACCATCCTTATGGCAGAACGTGAAGAGGAACTAAAAAGCCTCTTGATGAAAGTGAAAGAGGAGAGTGAAAAAGCTGTTGAGTAAAACTTAACATTCAAAAAATTAAGATCTTGGCATCTGGTCCCATCATTTCATGGCAAGTAGATGGGGAAACAATGAAAACAGTGACAGACTTTATTTTCTTGGGCTCCAAAATCACTGCAGATGGTGACTGCAGCCATGAGATTAAAAGATGCTTCCTCCTTGGAAGAAAAGCTATGACCAACAGCATACTAAAAAGCAGAGACATTACTTTGCCAACAAAGGGCTGTATAGTCAAAGTTTTGATTTTTACAGTAGTCATGTATGGATGTGAGAGTTGGACCATAAAGAAAGCTGAGTGCCAAAGAACTGATGCTTTTGAACTGTGGTGTTGGAGAAGATTCCTGAGAGTCCCCTTGAACTGCAAGGAGATCCAACCAGTCTATCCTAGAGGAAATCAGTCCTGAATATTCATTGGAAGGACTGATGCTGAAGCTGAAGCTTCAATACTTTGGCCACCTGATGCGAAGAGCTGATCCATTGGAGAAGCCCCTGATGCTGGAAAAGACTGAAGGCGGGAGGAGAAGGGGAAGACAGAGATGAGATGGTTGGATGGCATCACCAACTTGATGGATGTGAGTTTGAGTGAACTCCAGGAGTTGGTGATGGACAGGGAGGCCTGGCATGCTGCAGTCCATGGGGTCTCAAAAAGTTGGACACGACTGAGCAACTGAACTGATGTAAATACATTGCCTATGGGAATTTGCTCTATGACTCAGGGAACTCACACTGGGGCTCTGAAACAACCTAGAGGGGTGGGAAAGAGTGGGAGGTGGGAGGGAGATTCAAGAGGGAGGGGACATGTACATTATGGTTAATTCATGTTGCTGTGTGACAAAAGTCAAACCAATATTGGAAAGCAATCATCAATCAATTTTTAAAATAAATATTAAAAAAAAGGAGGAAGAGGAGAGGCGGGGAGGGGAGGAAGAGGGAGAGGATGTGGGAGGGAGCAGTGTGGAGAAGAGGGGGAAGGGACAGAGAAGGGGTCAGGGGGGCGGGGGCGGCAG
>SJYX01000399.1:400672-446847 GCA_006410675.1 Oreotragus oreotragus | reverse complement strand
GGGACAGAGAAGGGGTCAGGGGGGCGGGGGCGGCAGGCAGCAGCTCCGCTGGCTTTGCAAAGACTCAGCAGAGCTGTCACACTAATTAGCGGATGGGCTAAGGGCCTGAGGAAAGGGGTCTTTCTTTCAGTGTGAAACCAAGGAAGGGACCCAGATTGGAGGCACACGGCTGAGCATCTTCTCTGAGGAGGCATGTTTCACAGGTGAAAGATCACAAGGAAAGGCCCCGAGTAAATGCGCCATCGAATCTTCAGTGATCTGGAGTCACTCTCGTCCTTGACTCCTTTCACACCCACATCCAATCCCTCAGCAAAGCTGTGGCTCCACCTCAAGCCACATCTCACATGGGACTGTGTCCCCAAAAAGGGCCTTGTCTGAGCTCCGCCATCTGTGCCTAGACCATTGCAGTAGCACCTCCACAGTCTCCCTGCCTCTGCCCTTGCAAGGGCCAGGGGAGACTTTAAAACCTACAAGCCAACTCCTCTGCTTAAAACCCTCCATTGGCTTCTCATCCCACTCAGAATAAAACCAACTCCGCCCCCCAGGACGCTGTCCTGTCATCATGTCCTGGGTCCCTTCATTGCTCCCTTTTACCTTCTTACCACTCCAAGAGCATGGCAGGCCTTGGCTGTTTGCCTCACTCCCTTCATTCCACAGGGGCCCCTATGCAAGGCTTTCTCCAGGCCTTCTCAAGTCCGTCTTGGCTGAAATGCCCCTCTCCTGACCCCCTGCTCGAACGCACCTCACCTGCTTAATGTTCTTTCGCTCTCAGAACCTGCCTGTCCTGTCCTGAATTTATTTCTCAGTTGTCCTAGGCTGTAAGGTCCATGAGAAGATCTTCACTGGGTTCACAGTGACATCCCAGCAGCTAGAGCAGGGACTGACATGTCACAGTTACCACAGGACTTAAATGGGCGAAGAACAGCACTTCCCTCCATGCGTCAGCCCAAGGCACGCAAGAGCAGAGTCTGCCCTCAAGGCTCACCTCACCACCACCACCCGTTCCAGAACTGGCTGTGCCTCCTCGGGAAGGGTGGGCTGGGGACAGGGCAGGGAACAGGCGTACTGGCAGTCGGAACCCCAGGGTGGGGAGCAGCACGAAGACTTCTGGAATAAGAGACAGGCAGGGTGGCCGGACAGTGAAAAAGCTGGCTTAAAACTCAACATTCAAAAAACAAAGATCATGGCATCTGGTCCCATCACCTCATGGCGAATAGATGGGGAAAAAATGGCAACTGTGACAAACTTTATTTTTGGTGACTCCAAGATCACTGCAGACTGTGACTTCAGGCACAAAAATTAAAAAATGCTTGCTCCTTGGAAGAAGAGCTATGACAAACCTAGACAGCATATTAAAAAGCAGAGATATCACTTTTGCTGACAAATGTTTATATAGTTAAAGCTATGGTTTTTCCAATAGTCATGTATGGATGTGAGAGTTGGACCACAAAGAAAGCTGAGCACTGAAAAGTTATTGTTTTCGAACTGTGGGGCTGGAGAAGACTCTTGAGAGTCCTTTGGACAGCAAGGAGATCCAAGCAGTCCATCCTGAAGGAGATCGGCTGTGAATACTCACTGGAAGGACTGATGCTGAAGCTGAAGCTCCAAATCTTTCGCAACCTGATGCGAAGAGATGACTCATTGGAAAAGTGCCTGATTCTGGGAAAGACTGAGGGCAAGAGGAGAAAGGAGTAACAGAGGATGAGATGGTTGGATGGTGTCACCGACTCAGTAGACACGAGTTTGAGCAAACTGTGGGAGATAGCGAAGGCTAGGGAAGCCCGGTATGCTGCAGTCCATGGGGTCGCTAAGAGTTGGATACAACTGAGCAATTAAACAACAAGGGTGGCTGGAACTCAAGAGGGAGGGCAGTGGGAGGCAGGATGAACCAGAGGAGCTATCCAGATGGTACCCAGTACTTGCCATGAAGGAGCCACTTGCGCTAGCTCTGAGCAGGGAGGTGACAGAGGGGGTGTGACTATGGAAGGACTCACCTGGCTCCAGAGTGGAGGTGGGGAGACCTGTATGTAAGAAGGAGGTGCTGGTGGTTTTAGACTACGGTGCTGGGAGAAGAGATAAGTGAGGGACTGGCTTTCTTCCCCTGTGAAGTGGAGCCTGCCTGGAAGGCTGCTGCCTGGAATAAATGAGGAGACACTCACTCCAGAGCTGTCAGCCGGCGGTTGCTATTACAGTTAAGGGGAAGATGGTGCTGGCAGGGAGGGGTAGCTTGGCTTCTGTGAGCCAACCCCTGTGATAGAAACTGGGAAGCCCATGCAGTTGGTGAAGTGGGTGAGCTCTGAGTGCTTCTGAAAATGGCAAATCAGCATGAGGGCTAATGCGATAATCAAAATAATGATTACAGGATTACAATGGAGGCACTTGCCACTTACAGATGCAATCATTACAGTCGCTCTCCTCCGAGCCCACGTCCATTCCAATCCCCTTTCATTTGTGGGTTTGTGGAGCCAGAGCTGTCAAGGGTGACAGCCAAGGCCACCTGTCAATAAAGCGCCTGCCTGGTTTTAGACTCGAGCCAGACGGAGGGGCCCGAGACCTGGGGACTCCCTACCCAAATGGCTGATTTGCGCCTTCAATTTCTGAGTTAAGCAAATTATATTTTAATACAGAAATTCACATCCTGCTCATTCACAGAAGTCGGTTTAAAAAAGTAAACGCAGTCATCAAGTCCCACGGTTTTTCCATTTATAAAGCCTTACCATCCTCTCCTTTCTTTCTGTTTCCAGGGACACTGACCTAGTCTGATCAATTACTCCATAAATATTTATTGAGTACCCACTACCTGCAAGGGCTCCCCTTTGGCAGTAGTGGTATAGAACCCACCTGCCACTGCTGGAGACATAAGAGACGTGGGTTCGATCCCTGGGTGGGGAAGATCCCCTGGAGGGGGAAATGGCAACCCACCCCAGTATCCTTGCCTGGAGAATCCCATAGACAGAGGAGCCTGGCAGGCTACAGTCCAGGGGCTGCGAAGAGTCGGGCAAGACTTAGCACGCACGGCACGCAAGGTGGCGCGCCAGGTGCTGGGGCGACAGAAGCGAAGGGCAAACGTGGCTCCTGCCCTGACTCTGAGAACACAGAAAAAAGCTCCCAGTGTGGGCTCTAGCTCCAGCAACAGGTAAAACCCCAGCCTCCTCGCACCTGTCCCCCCACCCGCTGCAGGCGGGCGCATACCCCTGAGGGTGGCCGGGTAGCAGGTGGGGGTGTGGCCTGCTGATGCCGTGCAGAGAGGGAGGCGGCCCCTCATCAGGACCACGGCGGTGGCCACGGCCCCTGGACCCTCAGGACACGCCCTCGGGGGGCCTCGCCCCCTCCCCGGCTCCCCATTGCTCTACCCCTCCTTCCACACGCGCTGCCCCCAGCTCTGACCACTCACGGACCTACTGACCTCACACATCCCTGGCTTCTGGCACCCCGTCCATCTCTTCACAAGGCAGGTTCAGGCAGGAAGTGGTGAAAGACCTTACGAAAGTAGGGCACGGGCCCCCCTTTCCCAGGTGCAGGGCAGGTTCTGGGGAGGTGGATGGCAGGGAGGGGGTTCAGGTGGGAGGGAGGAGAATCAGCCCTGGCAGCCAGCAGCATGGACATGGCTTCAGGGAAGTGGGCTACACTGGGGGCCCTGAAGGATCTGGCAAAAGCGGGGTGACATCACAGAGCACTGCCGCATGCAGGATCGTGCTGGAGGCTGAGGACGGGAGGGCAGGCAGGCACAGCCCTGTAGGCACCCGGCAGACATGGTGAGAACAGTGCATGAGATCAAGAAGGGGGCTGCACTGTCTATGCTGCTAAGGAACTGATGCTTTCAATGCTGGCCAAGCATTCAGAATGTTTGGGCATTTCTATTACAAACAATGCTTCCCTTGTGGCTCAGCGGGTAAAGAATCTGCCTGCAATGCAGGAGACCTGGGTTCCATCCCTGGCTTGGGAAGATTCCCTAGAGAAGGGAAAGGCTACCCGCTTCAGTATTCTGGCCTGGAGAATTCCATGGACTGTATAGTCCATGGGGTTGCAAAGAGTCAGATACGACTGAGCGACTTTCACTTTCACTATTATAAACAATAGGGGTATAAATAATACTTCAGTGAAAAGCCTCATCCATATCTCATGCTTATCTGAATTACAGAATTTTCTTAGAATAAATCCCTAGAATGGGACATCAGGGTCAAGGATATCTGTCTCTTTCCTTTACCTGTTGATAGACATTGCTGCATGCTCACCAAAACAGCTGCACAGTGGATCTACCCAGGACAGTGCCCGTGTCCCCATCTGTCCACTGTGGTCGCCAGTACAGGGCCACCTATGAAAGATGCACTCGGCCTTTCATTTCTTTGATTACTAAAGGGGTTAGTCCCCTTCTCTCATGCCTATTAGCCATTTGTGTCTTTTGTGCGTGCACTGGCCTGGCATAGTCATACTTACCTGTTTTCTTACTGCTGTGCTGTGCTTAGTCGCTCAGTCCTGTCTGACTCTTTAAGACCCCACAGACTGTACCTGCCAGGCTCCTCTGTAGATGCGATTCTACAGGCAAGGATACTGGAGTGGGTTGCCATGCCCTCCTCCAGGGGACCTTCCCAACCCAGGGATCGAACTCAGGTCTTACTAAGTGAATGCTTTTGTCTTATTGGTCTCAGGATATTAGTCTTTTGTGTAACAAATATCTTGCAAATACTTTTCCAGCTTTGTCGTCCTTAAACTTAAGAGGGTTTGTTTTCACAGAAATTTTAAACTTCCTGTAGTAAAATTTACCAAACTTTTCTGGCTTTCATGGAGTACTTGCCTTCTTCACATCCCTGCGTGTCTGACTCTTTGCGACCCTATGGGCTATAGCCTGCCAGGCTCCTCTGTCCACGAGATTTCCCAGGCAAGAGTACTGGAGTAGATTGCCATTTCCTTCTCCAGGGGATCTTCCAGCCTAGGGATTGAACCTGTGTGTCCTATGTCTCCTACACTGGAGTTCTTTACCACTGTACTACCTGGACCCAATATTACATAAATAGTCATTGCTATTTTCTACTGCATTTATATATGGTCTCATATTTTAAAAAATTTCAATCTGTCTCAAATTGATGTAAAGTTTATCATAAACCTATCTGAGTTTATAACAGATTAAATTCTTTTTTAATTTTTATTTTTACTTTGTTTTACTTTACACAACAGATTAAATTCTTACATATTCTTAGGTCTTATTCTAAGCAGAAACACACAGCTTTAATTAGAATTAAATTAATAATTTAATTGTTTTAAAACAAAAAATGCCCACATTCTCCATCCATCATTATTTACTTTTCAGAATAATTCCATATATGCTCATAATTTTTCTTTCTTTCAGATGAACTCAAGAATTACTTTTTAAATCCTCCCCCAACCATTGGTGGCGCTAGAATCCACTTGCGCTAGGTAAAGAATCTGCTTGTCAATGCAGGAGACATAAGAGGTTCGATCCCAGGGTCAGGAAGATCCCCTGGAGGAGGAAAGGGCAACTCACTCCAGTACTATTGCCAGAAGAATCAGTCCCATGGACAGAGGACCCTGGAGGGCTATAGGCCATGGGGTCGCAAAGAGCTGGACACCACTGAGCATCTGAGCAGTCAAAATCATGCTGTAATTCAACTAGAATTCTTTAAAATGTATAGATTAATTTGGGGAGAGAATTGACATCTTTGCTATATTCAACGTTCTATCTAGATACTTAAAATAATTCTTCATTTATTTAAACATGCATTTATATCCCTCAGTAGGTTTTATACTTTTTTCCCCTAGAAGTACTGAACTAATATTTTTCCTAGGTATAAATTACTAAGTTATTGGGTTAAATTTTTGAATGATTTTTATATTTTTCATTGGTCATGTATTAAGGGAGCATTTTTTAAAAGTCTGTAACTAGCCATCTGAGGTATCTCTTATATCATTTCTAACTGCTTTGGTTCTCTTGAGTTTTCATTCTCTTCATCTTTGGCAAATAATGATAATTTTGCTCTTTCTTTCTCCTACGTTATACCTTTTATTTCTTTATCTAATTGAATTGGCAGTCTCTTCCAGAAGAGCGTTAAATGACAGCACTCGAGGGAACATCCTTGTCTTGCCCTTAACTTCCCTGAGAGTGTTTCGACAATCTACGATGACCAGTGCGATCATCCAGACTGTATTTTTACCACTATTATCTACATGGATGGTATTGGCCATGGGGTTATTTGGTTTATTGTGCTGCTTTAGAAACCAGGAGTATTTGAACTACTCGATGAATTGACTTCGAACTCAAATCTCCTCCAACTGGCTCTTAGGGAGCCTGGTGATGGGCCTGCTGCCCCGTCCTCGTGCACGGGTACCACATTAATAGTGTCCCCATCTGTCCACTGTGGTCGCCAGTACAGGGCCACCTATGAAAGATGCACTCGGCCTTTCATTTCTTTGATTACTAAAGGGGTTAGTCCCCTTCTCTCATGCCTATTAGCCATTTGTGTCTTTTGTGCGTGCACTGGCCTGGCATAGTCATACTTACCTGTTTTCTTACTGCTGTGCTGTGCTTAGTCGCTCAGTCCTGTCTGACTCTTTAAGACCCCACAGACTGTACCTGCCAGGCTCCTCTGTAGATGCGATTCTACAGGCAAGGATACTGGAGTGGGTTGCCATGCCCTCCTCCAGGGGACCTTCCCAACCCAGGGATCGAACTCAGGTCTTACTAAGTGAATGCTTTTGTCTTATTGGTCTCAGGATATTAGTCTTTTGTGTAACAAATATCTTGCAAATACTTTTCCAGCTTTGTCGTCCTTAAACTTAAGAGGGTTTGTTTTCACAGAAATTTTAAACTTCCTGTAGTAAAATTTACCAAACTTTTCTGGCTTTCATGGAGTACTTGCCTTCTTCACATCCCTGCGTGTCTGACTCTTTGCGACCCTATGGGCTATAGCCTGCCAGGCTCCTCTGTCCACGAGATTTCCCAGGCAAGAGTACTGGAGTAGATTGCCATTTCCTTCTCCAGGGGATCTTCCAGCCTAGGGATTGAACCTGTGTGTCCTATGTCTCCTACACTGGAGTTCTTTACCACTGTACTACCTGGACCCAATATTACATAAATAGTCATTGCTATTTTCTACTGCATTTATATATGGTCTCATATTTTAAAAAATTTCAATCTGTCTCAAATTGATGTAAAGTTTATCATAAACCTATCTGAGTTTATAACAGATTAAATTCTTTTTTAATTTTTATTTTTACTTTGTTTTACTTTACACAACAGATTAAATTCTTACATATTCTTAGGTCTTATTCTAAGCAGAAACACACAGCTTTAATTAGAATTAAATTAATAATTTAATTGTTTTAAAACAAAAAATGCCCACATTCTCCATCCATCATTATTTACTTTTCAGAATAATTCCATATATGCTCATAATTTTTCTTTCTTTCAGATGAACTCAAGAATTACTTTTTAAATCCTCCCCCAACCATTGGTGGCGCTAGAATCCACTTGCGCTAGGTAAAGAATCTGCTTGTCAATGCAGGAGACATAAGAGGTTCGATCCCAGGGTCAGGAAGATCCCCTGGAGGAGGAAAGGGCAACTCACTCCAGTACTATTGCCAGAAGAATCAGTCCCATGGACAGAGGACCCTGGAGGGCTATAGGCCATGGGGTCGCAAAGAGCTGGACACCACTGAGCATCTGAGCAGTCAAAATCATGCTGTAATTCAACTAGAATTCTTTAAAATGTATAGATTAATTTGGGGAGAGAATTGACATCTTTGCTATATTCAACGTTCTATCTAGATACTTAAAATAATTCTTCATTTATTTAAACATGCATTTATATCCCTCAGTAGGTTTTATACTTTTTTCCCCTAGAAGTACTGAACTAATATTTTTCCTAGGTATAAATTACTAAGTTATTGGGTTAAATTTTTGAATGATTTTTATATTTTTCATTGGTCATGTATTAAGGGAGCATTTTTTAAAAGTCTGTAACTAGCCATCTGAGGTATCTCTTATATCATTTCTAACTGCTTTGGTTCTCTTGAGTTTTCATTCTCTTCATCTTTGGCAAATAATGATAATTTTGCTCTTTCTTTCCCCTACGTTATACCTTTTATTTCTTTATCTAATTGAATTGGCAGTCTCTTCCAGAAGAGCGTTAAATGACAGCACTCGAGGGAACATCCTTGTCTTGCCCTTAACTTCCCTGAGAGTGTTTCGACAATCTACGATGACCAGTGCGATCATCCAGACTGTATTTTTACCACTATTATCTACATGGATGGTATTGGCCATGGGGTTATTTGGTTTATTGTGCTGCTTTAGAAACCAGGAGTATTTGAACTACTCGATGAATTGACTTCGAACTCAAATCTCCTCCAACTGGCTCTTAGGGAGCCTGGTGATGGGCCTGCTGCCCCGTCCTCGTGCATGGGTACCACATTAATCTCCTCTTTGCACGTCCCACCATGGGCCCCTCTTCTCATCAGGAAGGAATGAAATCCCAAAGGAGTAAGGCTAGAATCCTTGCTATACAAATCACCAATTACACAACCCCATGCAATGTATATCTTGAAGGCTTGTTTTTCTTATGTGTAAAAGAGGGACACATGTTGCAGTATTACTTGAAGATTTAAGTGAGATCATTGTATAGCTCCCACCAAAGTGCTTGGTATTTGAGGGTACTCACTAACTAGTCAAGGCTATGGTTTTTCCAGTGGTCATGTAAGGATGTGAGAGTTGGACTATAAAGAAAGCTGAACACTGAAGAATGGATGCTTTTGAACTGTGGTGTTGGAGAAGACTCTTGAGAGTCCCTTGGACTGCAAGGAGATTCAACTAGTCCATCCTAAAGGAAATCAGTCCTGAATATTCATTGGGAGGACTGATGCTGAAGCTAAAACTCCAATACTTTGGCCACTTGATGAGAAGAGCTGACTCATTTGAAAAGACCCTGATGCTGGGAAAGATTGAGGGTGGGAGAAGAAGGGGACGACAGAGGATGAGATGGTTGGATGGCATCACCAACTCAATGGACATGAGTTTGAGTAAATTCTGGGATTTGGTGATGGACAGGGAGGTCTGGCATGCTGCAGTCCGTGTGGTCGCAGAGTCGGGCACGACTGGACTGCACTGAACTATCTGATAGTTATTACTATCATTCTCATCGCTGTTCCCCTCCTCTGTGGCTTATTCAGGCACTTCCCCCCACCCTCCATACACCTCACCAAGAGTTTGACTTCCTTGTCCACCATACGAGGCAACAGCCAACATGTCCTTCAAAGTCCAATTCATGACTCAACTGCTCCAAGACCCCCTAGTTGACTTAATGAATGTGTCCCAAACTCTCCTGTGTGCGTGTGCTCTCTCAACATTTTATATCCAGTCTGTCCTACACCATGCACTTGATCACGTGTTGTCTTTAGAACTTTCTAGGTAATTACAAGTGGTAATTACCTGTTGGTTTTCATGTATCCTTTCTAATTAGATTAAAAGCTTTCTAAGGCCAAGGATCACATCTGCTGCTTCTTGATTGCTTACAGACCCTGGGCTTTGAACAGGGCTGTGCATCCAGATGAGAAGACACAAAAGTTTAATTACTTTTTACATTTATTAAGTGGATAAAAGGACCCTAGTAATTTTCCTAATTCAAATTCAAGCATGTAAAGCAGAATTGGAAAACCGTGAGTACACAATGACCTCTGTCCATATAGACACTGAAAGTAATTTCTGAGACCCGCATAAACCTCCATCTCCCCATCCACTTCACCCATAAATGACCTCTTTCCGCTCCTCCGCCAACTCCCTCATTTCAGTAAACAGCACAACTACCCGCTCTGTTTCTCTATTTTGAAACCTATGAGACACCCTCGATCCCTGTTTTTCTTTCACTTCCATCCATCCCACTGAAGTCCGCAGACAGGTTCAACTTCCCAATCTGTCCTCTTCAATTCACTCACTTCCCTGCCAGCATCCTGTTCAGGTTCAGGTCCGCGTCAGCCCTCCCTTGACATTTACAGCAGCTTGGTAACATCCCCTTCTGGCCCTCTTCCCACCCAACCTGCTCCTCACCCAACAGCCAGACAGCTTTCAAAGTAACACCTCCGACCTTATCACTCATAGAAACAGTGGCTTCCTATTCCCNCTGCCAGCAACCCGTTCAGGTTCAGGTCTGCGTCAGCCCTCCCTTGACATTTACAGCAGCTTGGTAACATCCCCTTCTGGCCCTCTTCCCACCCAACCTGCTCCTCACCCAACAGCCAGACTGAGCTTTCAAAGTAACACCTCCGACCTTATCACTCATAGAAACAGTGGCTTCCTATTCCCTAGGAGGAAATCCCACATCCTGAGCTCTGCACGCTGGCCCCAGCCCCAACCACGTTGCCACCCCAGTCATCACCTTGCTAGCCCCAGCTCCTCCTGCAGGCCTTTTCTATCGATTACCTGAGGTCACTCCCTATCCCACCCTGAAATATTTGTCTTCATCTCAGAGTCACGTGGGCTTCCTTCTCTCACAGCCTCACAACAAGTAAGTGTCGTCTTGCTTCAGTCTGTTTCTCTTCGGACTATGAGCTCCATGGGGGAGTGGGTCACGGGGGTCTTACTCCTATTAACCCCCCAGGAAGCCATCAGTAAATCTCAGCTGAGTGTATGAAGTACGCCTAAGTTGTGAAAGCTCCTTCTCATGGATCAGGGAAACTCGCAGGGCATTGAGACAGCCAGGTTCCCCAGGCCCATCTTCTTTCCAGGCATAGGTCCCGGCACAAAAAATGCTCAGTGAACCTTTGTGGAATGACCGTAAGAGCACAGGCCCATCCAAGCCCTGTAACTGATCGGATTTGGAGGTTTGAGAAAACCACCTGGCCACTTTGAGCTGCAGATTCACACACAGAAACAGAGGACCTACTCTGACCACCTCCCAGGGATGTCGTAGGACTGAGCAAAAACTGTTTTCAAATACATGTGGCCTTAAAAAGGCAGGGTGTTCTGTCCTGATCCTGGGGATTTTCAGACTTGCCCTCGTGTGCCGGCCTGGGTCTGGTGCAGCTCAGGCGGGGCTTTGGATTCTAGTTCTACCACATCCAGCCCCTTCCCCAAGAATAACCACCACCCCCATGTCCAAATCTAGGTGCCACCAACATCGGAATAGCTTGGCAAGATTTACATTCTACCCTCAACACGCTGTTAACATTTAAAACATCTAGGGACCTCCCTGGTGGTCCAATGGTTAAGAATCTGCCTTCTAATGAAGGGACACAGGTTCGATCCCTGGTCAGGGATCCCATGTGCCCCAACAAAGACCCAATGCAACCAAATAAAATAAAATTTAAGATGTCTAAGAAATGAAAATAATGTTACACCATTATTATAGCATTCAATGAAAACAACTGAAAAAAATGTGTTTAAAAACACCTGTCCATTTTTTCCTTGCAAATTCCAGACACTAACATTCCGTCAGGGGATTCTCTTTGGTGCCGCTTTAGGGTATTACAGTCGATTCCCTGGTAGCTCAGATGGTAAAGAATTCGCCTGCAATGCAGGAGAACCGGGTTCAATACCTGGGTCGGGAAGAGCCCCTGGAGGAGGCCATGGCAGCCCACTCCAGTATTCTTGCCTGGAGAATCCCCGCAGACAGAGGAGCCTGGTGGGCTACAGTCCATAGGGTCACGAAGAGTCAGACATGACTGAGCAACTAACACTTTCCCTTTAAGGTATGACAACTTTCATGAAAAAAGCAGCTACACGTGAGTTTGCCTGTATATCAGATTAACATGACAATTTAAGTCTCCAGCAATGTTTTCATTTGCTAAAAAATTTCAACTCTAAACGGTCTTCCTTGAGAAAAGCAAGAATAAAACTAAAATGAGCAACCTGAGAGTCCCTCTCCGTTTTCAGAATTAGCTGTGAGCCAGATGAGCAGGCTGCTTTTACCCTTCAGGAGAGGACTTCAGCTGACAGCCACCCCCCAACACCACCCCCCACCCACGGACTTGTACCAAACACCATCAAGCGACGAGTGTAAGCAAACACAGCACAGTGTCAGGTTAGCCTGCAAATCCATTAAAATGAGTAACAACTCTTTCTCAAGCTCACAAGACACAGACGCTCCATTCATTTATGGAAACTAAATAGGTGGCATGACCGCTGCTCAGAATGCAAACTCCTGGGAGGGGAGAGGCTGCTCTGGGCCTGGCAGCCACGCCTGTCCAGGCCAACGCCTGTGCTATTCTTAAAGCACAACTCACGTAAGCAAAGAAAGGCCAAGACGCTTAACCAGGCCCTCAGGCTTACGGACAGCTACGCTCTACCGACCCGGCCACACAGTAGTGAATGCTGCAGTGACATGGCGTGACCCAGGGCCCTTCACAGGAGGAGGGCCCAGGAAGACGTGGTTCTCCCCTGCAAAGCCAGGCTACACGCTGCAACGGAAGAAGTGACTGCTTGGGATGTGACACGTAAGCTTGTTCAGTTCCATCGCTCAGTCGTGTCCGACTCTTTGCGACCCCATGAACCGCAGCACGCCAGGCCTCCCTATCCATCACCAACTGCCGGAGTCCACCCAAACCCATGTCATAAATATCCCTAAAACAGGTATGCGTTGCAGATTCAAGTTTTCGACTTTCTCTACGAGGNCTCAGTCGTGTCCGACTCTTTGCGACCCCATGAACCGCAGCACGCCAGGCCTCCCTATCCATCACCAACTGCCGGAGTCCACCCAAACCCATGTCATAAATATCCCTAAAACAGGTATGCGTTGCAGATTCAAGTTTTCGACTTTCTCTACGAGGTGACCACACCTATTAAATAAACACGAGTTCCACAACGTCTCCTAGAACATACCCCCAATTCAGAGCTGGGGTGGGGGGCACAGGGGCAGTAGGCTTAAGATGCCAAGACACCCTCCCTCCGACAGAGAGAACACCCTGAAATGCCTGAGCTCAAGTCAAGGAGCAGCCTGGCTCCCTGGGCTCCAAGGGAGAGGCTTCCCTGGGCCTAAACCCCGGTCACAGAGGAGGAAAGAAGCACAGCAAGCACTTCCTCCAAACCAAACCCTCCTTTACGCTCCTCTCCTCAGAAATGAAGATGCAGGTCAGCTGCCAAAGGCCAGGTGAGGGCTGACCAGGAAGAGGGAACCGTGTGCTGAGGATGCCCAGGGGGTGGCGGTGGGGAGGGCAGGGGGGCTGGTGGTGGTTCCCCCGAGAAGGGGTGGTGTGGGCCTCAGATCCCACAAAGGCTGTGAGTGGGGACAGCCCGCTCCTGATACGTCCACTTCTAGCAGGAGGCAGGGAGATGCTTCTCCAGCATGTGGCTCCCAGCCCCGGGCATCTTCTAGCTGCAAAGACAGAGGAAAGGCTGAGGGAGCCTCTGAGGCCTGGAAGCGAGGGGGAGAAAGTTGCCCCAGCATGCCCTCCTGGGGTGGGAGAGGGACCCAGGGGAAGAGAAAGCCCCTGGCTGGCCGTCATAAGGCTGCCAGCCTGGGTTCTACCCTCTCTGTTCAGCTCTTGCCTGGTTCTCCTTCTCTGTCTAATAATAACGAATCATAATAAACAACTAGGATCATACTGATAGAAGCTCTAACTCTCAACCATGCACCAGACCCCATGCTTCTAGAAGGCAGTAGGCATGGAGGTTAAAGGCTCTCAGTTCAGTTCAGTTCAGTCACTCAGTGTCCAACTCTTTGCGACCCCACAGACTGCAGCACACCAGGCCTCCCTGTCCATCACCAACTCCTGGAGTTTACCCAAACTCATGTCCATTGAATCGGTGATGCCATCCAACCACCTCATCCTCTGTCGTCCCCTTCTCCCTCTGCCCTCAATCTTTCCCAGCATCAGGGTCTTTTCAAGTAAGTCAGCTCTTCATATCAAGTGGCCAAAATATTGGAGTTTCAGCTTCAACATCAGTCCTTCCAATGAACACCCAGGAATGATCTCCTTTAGGATGGACTGGTTGGATCTCCTTGCAGTCCAAGGGACTCTCAGGAGTCTGCTCCAACACCACAGTTCAAAAGCATCAGTTCTTTGGCACTCAGCTTTCTTTATGTCCAACTCTTACATCCATTCATAAGTACTGGAAAAACCATAGCTCTGACTAGATGGACCTTTGTTGGCAAAGCAATGTCTCTGCTTTTTAACATGCTGTCTAGGTTCTCACCCGGGTTTAATCCCAGCTCAACCATTTACACTGTGTGGTCTTGGGCAAGTCAGCGAGTATACGCTGGGGATGCTCATCATTTCTATCTCATAGGGTTATTATGAGGATTAACTGGCATAATGATCAGCAAAGGCTCAATAACTACCCGGTGATATTATCAATATTTTTTTATTTCCTTTGGATTTTTGTTCACCCTCACAGATTCGCAGAGAAACTGAGGTCCAAGGTCACAAGAAAGGCTGATGGTGGGCAGGAGACAGAAGACCAGGTCTGTGGGACCCTAAACACCACCCAGCACTCACCACTCAGCAATGCTCTCTCCAGCATTGCTGGAACGGAGTCCACTCTGGTAGGACAGGCCAGCCGACCCAGATCACCTGCCACTTTCCCACCAACCTTTCTACTCTGTTGTGTCCCTGTCCTCCTTCCTGACGTCCTTCTGAGATCCAGGGTGAAACCCACCTTCCCAGCAGGGCAGTCAGGGCCAGGGGCAAAGAGGTGTTATCATCATCTCCGATGATTTCCCCCATCAGAGACAGAGGAGTGGGGTGGGGGACAGAGAGATGCCCACCTGCAGGAAAGGGGTTGAGGTCTGGTCTCACAAAGACCCAAATTCAGATTCGGCTCTTTTAACCATGACCTATATGTCCTTCTGGAAGTTCCTCAACCTTTCTAAGTCTCAGCATCTTCACTTGCAAAATGATGTTCACCTGGCCTGTTTAACTGAGCCGAAGCACGCAGTAACCAGCACGATGTCACGCTGACGCCCAGCCCTACTCCTGCCGTGCTCCCAAGGTCACCTCACCCTGACGTGGAAGGGCAGCACCCCAGTCCACATCCTGTTTCCCGAGCCTCATCCATCCATTCCATCTGGCCCTACTTCTCTAACCGGTTCAATCGTATTTCTCTTTCAAGATTCCCCAGCAGTACCGCGTCCTCTGGAAAGGGTTTCCCTCCAGGCCCAGAGGCTGGTTTTGTTCCTGTCTCCTCCCCTGTACTGTGTTCCTTGAGTGCACAATGGCATTTCCTGCCCCTGGACCCCAGTTTTCCTAGCATTTCGTAGGCACTCTTTATGTGCTTGTTGAAATGAGACAGAAATTTTATATAAACGGTTCAAGATCTCACTTGGAGAACTAAATGCACAGAAAGAGGAGCAAGAATCAGGATGGTCGAATCTCACAGCTAGAAGGAATACACACACTCATCCTGTCCAGGGCTTTCATTTTATGGGAAGCTTGGTCAACTAGAGTTTGCCAGCTTTGCAAGATAATAAAGGTAGGAGATGCTCAACTGGCAGGAGTACTCCAGTACCAGCTGAGTATCACCCCGTGACGGGCTTAGGAGGATATACTTAGTGACGTCAGTGGCTGTGATGACACAGTGGCTCCTACACAAGAGAGGAGGCCCCCAGAACACCCTGGGAGACAGTTATGCAGTTACGTAACTGACAGCGTCAAACGATAAATACCACCAGCTGGAAAACAAGTGCAATCACTTCATTTTCTAAGTGTCAAGACAGAAAAAAAAAAATTTGAAGAGATACACAGATATGGATTTTAAATTACAGGTTTTTAAAAAGTTTAGCTTTTTTAAGATTTAGCCACTGGAACTCTGCACATCACAGACAAGACGAACAAAATCAGTGTGGGAAAATTATGTTTTTCAGCCCAGAACAGCCCAGGGAGAGACAGAAAAGCAGAACAAAAAACAAAAACAAAACCAACCGCATAAACAAATGGGAATAGCCTAAAAGAAATAACATTTTGGCTAAGGCTCAGGAAGGAACATTTTAAATACAGGAACAGATACCGGTAGGACAAGGGAAATGATGTTATAAACTTTCTTGCTCCTATACTTTCTCGTAGAAACCTTTCTACAAACAAAACTGCCTCCCTGGGGTGGGTCTGGGGAGTTTTACCAGTAAGTGAAGCCCTCCCCTGCCTCTCCGCCCCCGCCTGCCCTGAAGAAAGCAGATCTTGCTGCAGCAATACTCCAGCACCACACTCTGCCCCAGGTCCAAACCTCCCCACCTATCAAAGGAGTCCTAACTGGGAGGGTGGGGTGGAGGATAGGGCTCAAGTTCATTTCTAGGTCTGAGGGTCTATACTCTAACATCAGTATTATTTTTTAAGGAGCAAATCTTCCCATTTCTATCAACTTCACTATCTCTGATTAGAACACCGTGAGGAATTTTCAAAGGGAGGATTCCTGGCCGCAGTTTTGTTCAGCTGTGTCTGTGCCCCCCAGATCCTTGGATACCTCTGCATTCTTCATCACACAGGAAGATTTTTAGCAAATAACAGAGATAAAGAGGACACAAAGGCATGGCACCCCACTCCAGTATTCTTGCCTGGAGAATCCCCCTGGACAGAGGAGCCTGGTGGGCTGCAGTCCATGGGGTCACAAAGAGTCGGACTCAACTCAGTGAGCTCACACACATGCCCTCCTCTGTGGAGTGAGTGTGTCCACACACACACCTCGAGGAAGCGAAGCGGGGTGCACAGAGCCCCACCCACAGCCCGCCCCCCTCCTTGACCTGCTCCTCCCATACTTCCAGCAGGAACAGTAATCACCACCCTCCCACAGACGGGATTCTAGGAATTAGTTGCTGATGATCATGAAATGGTTAAGGGATGGTATTACATCTCAGTCGAGGCCAGTCATTACTATTAATATTATTCCTGTGAGCCCACATCACTTGGACATCTTCCCACTGTGATTTTGTATAAGAGAAATTCACTCGCCAATTCATCCAATATTAACGGCTGTTCTCTTACAAAGACGAACTTCACAGACAAACAATGCACCACTCAAGGCTCCCAGTCAGACTCCTTGTACCAGAACTGCTGTTTTGTTAGCCTTGTTCAGCAAAGAACAAGGCTAGTGCTGAAATGCTTACCGAGCGTCAGCAGGTAGGAAACCCAAATTTCTAAAATGGAGTTGATTAGGGAAGGGCTGGGATGGTGGGGTTTGCCTTTGTTTCTGTGCAAAAACCACAGTTTCAGGACAGTCTGGATGCCCTGCGAGAGGGTGCGGCTGGAAGGACTGCTGGAGCAAAGAATGTGACTGCAAATGCAATCAGCACGCTGGCAGCAGCCGTTCACTTGCACTCCACTCCGTCCTGCCTGGATGCGCTTTGAGGACCATTAGATGTCATCAAATCCAGACTTGAGAATGGAGCACACCGTTCACACTGAGAGCAACAATTCAGGCCAATTAAGTCGGGGTGCCAACGGGCTGTGAAGAGAGCGTTGATTAGCTTGAACGTAGGTAGATTATCTGGGGGGAGAGGGTAAACAGCACATGGAACATGGACATTAGAATGTTCTACAGGCTTGTGAAGTGCCCTCATCCTGCTTCAGGCATTCGAGCCAAACATTTCCAACCAGCTACGATTAGAAGCCAAGTTTATATTTCAGCATCATTTCCCAGAAAGCCTCAACTCCCAGAATACAAAGATGGTGAAATCACTTTTTTGTGTGAGTGTTTTCTATGTGAAATAGTATCTGTGGGAAGGTCACCTGCCAAGAACTGATCAAGCTACGAAACACAAAAGGCCTCGCTTCATCAGTTTATCCTCTGAACTCATCTTCTCTGCCCGCACACATCCTAATACCTGAGCAAGGGGCATTGGTGATGGTGTGGTGGAAATGTAGCAGTCACTACCAAATGTGGTTTCCCTGACGCCTCTCCACAATGCCCTCCACGGCCAGCACCCCCACCGGATGAAACCTTCACCACAGTCTGACGGTGTGAGCATGACAGGAAAGAAGAGCTCGCCTCCCATTAGGAAAATGCTTCATGGCCAACACGTGTACATTTAATCTGTTAGTGTTGACTGAGCCCCAACAACGTGTCGGGCACAGTTCTAAGGGCTGGCATTGAAGCAATGACAGAAAAGGTCTTTGCCCTCACAGGCTCTTAGAAATAAGCAATGAACCTAGAGTCATTGGATTATTTCAATTATAATGATGGAAATTATTGAGGATAACTAATGTCTGCAAGGAGAAATTTAAAAAGCAGGAAGACAGCACCTTGACATGGCCGTTCTAACCTGTACAAGTCACACATACCTGAGGCAGAACCATAAACATAATTCTTTTCACTCTGATTCCTAAACAACGAGATAAATTTAAAGCAGCTTGAATGGCCCCATCAGGACAACACCATGCTGAAAGACACATCAACATAACAAAGAGCTTCCAGCCTTCAGAGGTGTATGGTCCTCTAGGGAGCCCTGGCACCAAGCTCAAGGGCAGAGAACTCCCAAAATGGAGAGACACGTGCCGTGATGCATCATAAGAAGAGGAGGCGGCTCGGCTGGAACTCAGGATCAGGAAGCTAAACAAAGCCCCAGAAGCACAGTCACCGCCTGTCCTGGAGACACAGTCACCTCTGTGCTGGTGGTCACTGTCATTCTGCAACAAGTCACAGTCAGGCTTCAGAATGTGCCCCAAACCCAGCTTCTCTCACTGCACCTCTACCGTCCCTACCCCGCCATGAGCTGCCACCATCTCCCACCTGGGATTTCGAAACCTGATTTCCTTTCTGCCTCTCCTGTCCCCACCCATGGCTCAGGATCCCATGAGGGAGCATCTGGCACTCAGAAAGGGATTCTGGGGACAGTTTAAAAAAGTGACTCTTAACCAGCGTGTCGGCAGAATTAGGGAACCAACTAGAGAAGGTGAGGGGCCCCAGGGCTGACAATAAGCAGTCGTTCCCAGCCCTGGGCAGGAAGGGAAGCGGATGACAGACGTTCAGGGACGAGAGACCCAGGAAGGGCCACCTGTCGGGCTGGGACCGTGGCAGACACTCAACCACCACCCAGCTGCTGCCCAAGGGATGGGACGCAGAAATAACGCCCCCGGGTCCTCTTTCTTCCCGTGTCCAGTGGACTAGCGGTGCTTCCCACAGCCCATCCTCCCCCCAAAGGACCAACAGGCCTGGTGACAGGGTCACAGAGGCCAGTACAGACAGACAGAAGATAGCCAGCATACCCGCCTGTGGATTTGTTCCCCACAGGAGCCATGGTGGTCCTCTCAAAACATCAGGAGGCTTTTCATCCTACTTAAGATAAAATCCACGCTCCCCAGCACAGCCCACGAGGCCTTCCCTGTGGGCATCTTCTCCCGCGGCCACCCCAGGGCTCTGTGCTCCAGCCACGCTCCCTCTCATCCCCGCCTGTCCAGGGGCCGTGCAGCCCCCGCCTCCACACTCTCAGCTCCTCTCCGCCTTCACAGCCCAGCTTAAAGGACGTCACCTCTCCAGGAGGGCTTCGGAGACTGTAAGGCCCTGTCGCCCAAGATGTCTCTTACAGCGTCTTGTTACACTTCTCAGTGACTATTTCTTCTTCTTCTTCTCTTGGCCACTCCACTTGGCATTCGGGATCCTATCCCGAATCGAACTTGAGCCCCCTGCATTGGGAGTGTGGAGCTGTAGCCACTAGACCACCAGGGAAGTTCCCTTGCTGACTTCTATGAGAACTATGGATGGAGGTTTGTGACACTGTACAGGAGGCTGTGATCAAAACCATCCTCAAGAAAAAGAAATGCAAAAAATCAAAATGCGTGACTAAGGAGGCCTTACAAATAGCTGAGAAAAGAAGAGAAGCTAAAGGCAAAAGAGAAAAGGAAAGATACACCCATCTGAATGCAGATTCCAACAAATAGCAAGGAGAGATAAGAAAGCCTTCCTCAGTGATCAGTGCAAAGAAATAGAGGAAAACAACAGAATGGGAAAGACTAGAGATCTCGTCAAGAAAACTAGAGATATCAAGGGAACATTTCAAGCAAAGACGGGCTCGATAAAGGACAGAAATAGTATGGACCTAAGAGAAGCAGAAGATATTAGGAAAAGGTGGCAAACATACACAGAAGAACTATACAAAAGATCTTCACGACCTAGATAACCACAATGGTGTGATCACTCACCTAGAGCCAGACATCCTGGAACGCAAAGTCAAGTGGGCCTTAGGAAGCATCACTACAAACAAAGCTAGTGGAGGTGATGGAATTCCAGTTGAGCTATTTCAAGTCCTAAAAGATGATGCTGTGAAAGTGCTGCACTCAATATGCCAGCAAATTTGGAAAACTCAGCAGTGGACTGAAAAGGGTCCAAAGGATTGAAAAAGGTCCGTTTTCATTCCAATCCCAAAGAAAGGCAATGACAAAGAATGTTCAGACTACCACACAATTGCAATCATCTCACATGCCAGCAAAGTAATGCTCAAAATTCTTCAAGCCAGGCTTCAACAGTATGTGAACTGGGAATTTCCAAATGTTCAAGCTGGATTTAGAAAAGGCAGAGGAACCAGAGGTCAAATTGCCAACATCTGTTGGATCATAGAAAAAGCAAGGGAATTCCAGAAAAACATCTACTTCTGCTTCATGGACTATGCCAAAGTCTTTGACTGTGTGGATCGAAACAAATTGTGGAGCAGTCTTAAAGAGATGGGGATACCAGACCTTACCTGCCTCCTGAGAAATCTGTATGCAGGTCAAGAAGCAACAGTTAGAGCCGGACATAAAACAACAGACTGGTTCTAAATTGGGAAAGGAGTACATCAAGACTGTATATTGTCACCTTGCTTCTTTAACTTATATGCAGAGTATATCATGCAAAATGCTGGGCTGGATGAAGCATAAGCTGGAATCAAGATTGCCGGAAGAAATATCAACAACCTCAGATGTGCTGATGACACCACCCTTGTAGCAGAAAGTGAAGAACTAAAGAGCCTCTCGATGAAAGTGAAAGAGGAGAGTGAAAAAGTTGGCTTAAAGCTCAACATTCAGAAAACGAAGATCATGATATCCAGTCCTGTCACTGCATGGCGAATAGATGTGGAAACAATGGAAATAGTAACAGACTTTTCTTGGGCCCAAAATCACTGCAGTTGGTGACTGCAGCCATGAGATTAAAAGATGTTTGCTCCTTGGAAGAAAAGCTATGACCAACCTAGACAGCATATTAAAAAGCGGAGACATTACTTTGCCAACAAAGGTCTGTATAGTCATAGCTATGGTTTTTCCAGTGGTCATGTATGGATGTGAGAGTTGGACCACAAAGAAAGCTGAGCACCGAAGAACTGATCCTTTTGAACTGTGGTATCGGAGAAGACTCTTGAGAGTCCCTTGGAGTGCAAGATCAAACAAGTCAATGCTAAAGGAAATCAGTCCTGAATATTCATTCGAAGGACAGATGCTGAAGCTGAAACTCCAATACTTTGGCCACCTGACGCAAAGGACTCATTTGAAAGGACCCTGATGCTGGGAAAGATTGAAGGCAGGAGGAGAAGGGGACAACAGAGGATGAGATGGTTGGATGGCATCACTGACTCAATGGACACGAGTTTGAGCAAGCTCTGGGAGTTGATGATGAACAGGGAAGCCTGGCAGTCCATGGGGTCGCAAAGAGTCTGACACAACTGAGCAACTGAACTGACTGACTGACTGATCTATAAATGCATATATGGATATGTTGTATATGCCTCAAATACAGCTGAAAACATTAAAATCATTAGAAACTAAAAAAAAAAAAAAAAAATTGTTTCTTCCTTGACAAGGCGACTCAGGGCTATATCTGCAACCTGAGGACTAGTCAGGTATCCTCATGATGATGAGTCATAGTCACGGGAACCTAAGACACATCTCAGAAATGAACATGCTTGTCCAGCTGAACACGTGTACCAGTGGAGCTGAGACCAGCTAGGATCCTGCCAGTCACCAGGAACCATGCTCCTCAGCTCTGGAAAGCCCAGCCACTCCAGAGAGCAAAGAGCCGGAGGTCAAGCCCAGGAGCCCATCCCCTCACCCACAGCAGAAGCAGCCATGTGGTAGCTGAGAGGCAGGCCTGTGGGTGGAGGGGGTGCCCTGGCTGGCGTGCAGAGGAACCTGCAACACCTGACCTGCCCCAGCTGAAAAGCCACTGGCTGATAGTGGCTGGGAACACACCACTCACCCTGGCTTCTTCCTCCCCCTGAGTGCAGCTCCCAGCACAACTTGGCTGGCCCCACTCCCTGTGGACTGTGGGCTCTGCCTGCCTGTCTCCAGGGTAGCTACAGACTCCGATGCTTTTACCGAGGATTATAAGCCAAAGCAGAGACCTGGGTTCAATCCTTGGGTCGCAAAAATCCCCTGGAGAAGGAAATGGAAACCCACTCCAGTATTCTAGCCTGGGAAATCCCATGGACAGAGGAAACTTGTGGGCTACAGTTCATGAGGTTGCAAAGCATCTGACATAACTGAGTGACTTCACTTTCATTTTTCATAAGCCAAAGCAACTCCCTCCAGACATCCAGACTGCACGCCTATCTCTGGCCACAGCCCAGTCTCAGCCCCACCCTCTGACCTCAGCCTTACTCTTGAATCAAGGACATCTGTCTTTAGGACCACACTGTGTACCTTGAGTTGCTTAAGATCTAGTAAGAGTGAAAGTCAGTCAGTTCAGTCGCTCAGTCGTGTCCAACTCTTTTCGACCCCAAGAATTGCAGCACGCCAGACCTCCCTGTCCATCACCAACTCCCAGAGTTCACTCAGACTCACGTCCATCGAGTCAGTGATGCCATCCAACCATCTCATCCTCTGTCGTCCCCTTCTCCTCCTGCCCCCAATCCTTCCCAGCATCAGTCTTTTCCAATGAGTCAACTCTTCGCATGAGGTGGCCAAAGTACTGGAGTTTCAGCTTTAGCATCATTCCTTCCAAAGAAATCCCAGGGCTGATCTCTTTCAGAATGGACTGGTTGGATCTCCCTGCAGTCCAAGGGACTCTCAAGAGTCTTCTCCAACACCACAGTTCAAAAGCATCAATTCTTCAGTGCTCAGCTTTCTCCACAGTCCAACTCTCACATCCATACATGACCACTGGAAAAACCACAGCCTTGATTAGATGGACCTTTGTTGGCAAAGTAATATCTCTGCTTTTCAATATGCTATCTAGGTTGGTCAGAACTTTTCTTCCAAGGAGTAAGCATCTTTTAATTTCATGGCTGCAATCACCATCTGCAGTGATTTTGGAGCCCCAAAAAATAAAGTCTGACACTGTTTCCCCAGAAAGTAATGATTGACAAATGACAGACAGTTGATGTTTGATCGATAGATTGATACCTAATTGATAGATAGATGTAGACAGATGATAGGTAGATTACAGCAATTCCAAGCATGGGTACCATCAACACTAGGACTGGTGCCAAAAGCAGGTAATGAAGGAGTATCAGGCATTAATACTCAATTCCTTTTGGAGTAAAAAGGGAAGACTTCCTGAAGGAAGTGACATTTTTGTGTTAGGGTTAGTTACTAGAGGGAAATTCTGCAAGTGCATGTGGTGGGGGTTGGGCAGGAAGAGGAAAGGAAATTGATGGGGAAAATGATTTTATGTATAAGAACAATGTTAACTATGTGGGAAGGGGCCAGTGTCCACTGCTTGGTGACTAGAGCAGCTCCCCAAAGCAGAGGGTCCGTGGGGTGCAGGAGGCGAGGCCAGGATGATGGGCAGGAGACTTGCTGTTGACTGTTCACTGTGCAGCTGGTTCCTGCACATGGACACAATCTGCATTCTCAGGACTCCTCAACCTCTCCTTAGTTAATTGTCCATTTTCTGTGTAGACTTTTAGAGAAAAGGAAGAAAATAATAAGAGAAAAACACTACCAAGTTATTCATCTACAGAAAGTATTACCTCACATTTCTAGAGATTATTGAGATGAAATACAATAAAATATCAACTCTCTCTTCATTCCGCATTTCACATGGGAAAAATTATTAACTATGTGGGAAGGGGCCAGTGTCCACTGCTTGGTGACTAGAGCAGCTCCCCAAAGCAGAGGGTCCGTGGGGTGCAGGAGGCGAGGCCAGGATGATGGGCAGGAGACTTGCTGTTGACTGTTCACTGTGCAGCTGGTTCCTGCACATGGACACAATCTGCATTCTCAGGACTCCTCAACCTCTCCTTAGTTAATTGTCCATTTTCTGTGTAGACTTTTAGAGAAAAGGAAGAAAATAATAAGAGAAAAACACTACCAAGTTATTCATCTACAGAAAGTATTACCTCACATTTCTAGAGATTATTGAGATGAAATACAATAAAATATCAACTCTCTCTTCATTCCGCATTTCACATGGGAAAAATTTGATGGGAGTGTTGAAACGTATACAAAAAATCTTAGCGCTGAGAAGACTCTAGCTGACAGAGGTTAGCTCCAGGCTAGAACAGAAAACCACACTTTCAACTGAATAGTCTGCTGTCAGAGGTTTTCACCAGCCTGTTTCAGCCTACACAGACAATCTTATGACTCCCTCATAACAAAATAACATAAGAATAAACACTGCAAAGCAAATTTTATTTCAAACTCCTATAAAATTATTTTCAAGGTTGGAGAATAAGGAGTATGTAATACTTACACCTTTATGCTTGTAATATGAAAATTGTCTATTTTATCATATAAAAACGATGGAAGCCTGGTCAAACATGTAACATCTGCATCTGAGCATCTAACATAGAGTTAGGAACAGCAAGTGAGTGCTATTTACACTCTGAAGAAGGCTGAGGACACTGAGTGCCGAAGAATTGGTGCTTTTGAAGTGTGGTGCTGGAGAAGACTTTTCTTTTGAGAGTCCCTTGGTCTGCAAGATCAAACCAGTCAATCCTAAAGGAGATCAACCCTAAATATCCATTGGAAAGACTGATGCTGAAGCTGAAGCTCAATTCTTTGGTCACCTGCTGCAAAGAGCCAACTCATTGGAAAAGATCCTGATGCTTGGAAAGATTCAGGGCAAGAGAAGAAGGGGGCAACAGAGGATGAGATGGTTGGATGACATCACTGACTCAATGGACATGAATTTGAGCAAACTCAGGGAGATGGTAAAGGTCAAGGAAGCCTAGTGTGCTGCAGTCCATGGGGTCACAAAGAGACGGACAGGACTTGGCGACCAAACAGCAACATAGTGAAGAGGTCTAATGTGCCCGGTGATAGTACCACTACCCTCAGAGAGTGGTGGTGGTGGTGTAGTTGCTAAATCGTGTCCAACTCTTGTGACCCCAGGGACTGTAGCCCGCCAGGCTCCTCTGTCCATGGAATTCTCCAGGCAAGAAGACTGGAGTGGGTTGCCATTTCCTTCTCCAGGGGATCTTCCTGACCCAGGGGTCGAACCCAGGTCTCTTGCATTGCAGGCAGATTCTTTACCATCGTAGTCTGCCCTTCAAGAGCATCCGATCCAGAGAAACTTCGGGTAGCAGAGTAGAAGCAGTGAGCCTGGCGTAGCCATAGGCTCACCACCAATGAGGAATCTAAGGTCAGCCTCTGCTGCCCGGCGCCGCCGCAGGCAGATGATTTGAAAGAGCATCAGTGACAAAATTCTCCCCAGCCTCAGGACTGCTCCAAAGCCCACAGCTGCGACACCACGGAACGCAACAGCCCATTGCTCTTAAAATAGTTCATCTGCTATTCCAGCAGTGCCTGTGCCAGAGGCAGAAAAGGAATCATCAGATGAACCTCCTGTTGATGAAGCGACTGTCTCTGTCTGGGCCTGTGTGCATGCTCAGTCGAGTCCAACTCCGTGCAATCGTTTGGACTATAGTCCACCAGGCTCCTCTGTCCATGGGATCCTCCAGGCAAGAATACTGGAGTGGGTTGCCATTTCCTCCTCCAGGGGATCTTGTCGACCCAGGAATTCAACCCACATTTCTTGAGTCTTCCTGCACTGGCAGGCAGACTTTTTTTTTTTTTTTTTACCACCGCACCACCTGGGAAGCATCGGCTACAGAATGCTTCCTCCAGATTCCAAAGTGACTGTAAGAGGCTCCTGCCCTTACTTTTCATGCCTCTTCTGAGGTGCTGCCTTTCTGAGGTCAAGTGTAGCCATGCTCTCAGGAGCAAGGGGACCGGCAGAGTCAGCGCGCACTCTAGGCGGCCTTCCCCCTTCCACCGCTCCCTGCCCCCAGGAGTCACGCTGCTCCTGTGCACCTGGCCCTCTGCAGCTGTCAGCGAACCAAGCCCCCTCCTCGCCCCTGGAGAATACACTGGCTGCTTCCCCTTTTGCGAGCACCGTCTAGCTTGATGCGGGTCTGTCTATTTCGACTCCCAGAGGTAGAAAGCCTGTGCTTTGTCAGAGTCATGTTGAAATCACAGAAACTACTCCTGAAGATTGCAGGGCTCCTCTGTGGTAGGGAGGGGACAGCAAAGTGTCTCAGGAGGCTTCCCGGTGCAGCCTCAACGCAGTGGGTAAAGACGCCATCTGCATCGCAGGAGACGCAGGTTTGATCCCTGGGTCGGGAACACGGCAGCCCACTCCAGTATTCTTGCTTGGAAGATCCCACGGACAGAGGAGCCTGGTGGGCTGCAGGCCAGGGGGTCGCAAAGAGTTGGACACGCCTGAGCAACTGAGCTCATGAACACCGAGCGTGACCCCACTTAACACACGCTTGGGACCTACGTATCTGTCCTCATAATAACATGCTGAGGTTCAAATGTAAACATCTCCCAGCCACTTCTGTTTACACCTTCAAGAAAGAAAACCAACCTCCTGTGACCTCAGAAGCCTCAGGCAAAGGCAGTGGCTGAAAATCTATTTAAGCTCTGAGAGACTCTTCTGTGAAAGGGCCTGAGGGACACTTGGAAAGGGCAGGGGAAGAGACAGGCAAATGCCAAGGCCTGGAGTTCACCGGGAGAGCCCTCCTGGGGCCCTCAGCAAGGCCACTGGGGGCACCTGAGAGGAAGAACCCCTCCGCTCCCCCTGCTGTGAGGAACCAACTTCCCAAAGACAGGTGATGGCCAGTGAACACTTTGAACACCATAGACAACGTCTCTAGGCCCAGAAAATAATCGCAGATCCTTACACTACACTTACGATGTATCCATCGCAGTTCTAAGAGCTGTATGTAACTGTACTCATTTAATCCCCCAAACATCCCTATGAGGTCAGTACTATAGCCCCATCTCCCAGGAGAGGAAAATGGAGGCATAGAGAAGTTAAGTAACTTACCTACGGTCACACAGCTGATTAGCAACTGAGCTAGGACCCTGAACCCAGGAAACTGGACTCCAGGGTTCTAATCCCATCACCATGCTGCCTTTCTGACTGATGGACTAGAGAGTGATTACAGGAGGAGAGGGCTGCACCTCAATGCAGTCTCTCCATGGACCACTCCCTGGCGCCACTGGGTTTAAAGAAGGATGGATTTGACTCACTTGTAGACCTTTCATAATCCACAGTTATAAAAACACATGAAAGCGAAAGTGTAAGACGCTCAGTTCTGTCCACTCTTTGTGACTCCATGGACTGTATAGTCCATGGAATTCTCCAGGCCAGAATCCTGGAGTGGGTAGCCTTTCCCTTCTCCAGGGGATCTTCCCGACCCAGGGATCGAACCCAGGTCTCCTGCATTGCAGGCGGATTCTTTATCAGCTGAGCCACCAGGGAAGCCCATTAAAACGACGACAACACCACCACACATATATACAGTATAATATCGGCTTCCGTGGTGGCTCAGTGGTAAAGAATCCACCTGCCAGTTGGGAGATACAGGTTCTGTCCCTGGGTCAGGAAGATCCCTTGGAGAAGGAAACAGCAACCCACTCCAGTATTCTTGCCTGGGAAATCCCATGGACAGAGGAGCCTGGTGGGCTATGGTCCATGAGATTGCAAAGGGTCAGACACAACTCAGAAACTAAACAACAATGATAACAGTACATACTCATTTGATTTCACATGCCCGAACTGATCTTATATGAAATGGTACTGAAACAGTCTTCTACCTAAATTTTTTCTATAACCATTTATTAAATTATCAAATACAATGGACATTTGCTGAACCTTTACCAAGTCCCAGGCACTATTCTAAGTGTTAGGGATACAAAGATAAATTTTCTAGTGCTTCTGATCCTCAGAGAGTTACTAACAGCAGATTTAAGAAATAGGAACTTCACTACAATCTGGACAAATAGTGTGCTTCATGGAAGCTCTCTAGAAATAGTTAGGGTACCATTCTTTGTCCATCTCATGCATGTACAAGGATAGTAAAAACCCATGATCAAGGTATATATCATCCACTTCATGGAAAGTCACCTTCAGCAAAATGATTCAGAAGGAGAAGTGAAAGCAGGTCTCAAATTTGAATCTACAATTTCCTTCTTTTGAAAAAGTAAAATAAAATTAGCCTTGTGTTAACCTTTGGGCAAAGTTAAGAGTCTAAGGTTGTGAGATTGTTGTGAGAGAAGCACAGCATGGTAGTAGACCAGATGGGGGACTTAGGAGTGTTCGTTTTATTTCTTGGCTNTTTTTTTTTTTTTTTTTTAAACCACTGCACCACCTGGGAAGCATCGGCTACAGAATGCTTCCTCCAGATTCCAAAGTGAGTGTAGGAGGCTCCTGCCCTTACTTTTCATGCCTCTTCTGAGGTGCTGCCTTTCTGAGGTCAAGTGCAGCCATGCTCCCAGGAGCAAGGGGACCGGCAGAGTCAGCGTGCACTCTGGGCGGCCTTCCCCCTTCCACCGCTCCCTGTCCCCAGGAGTCACGCTGCTCCTGTGCACCTGGCCCTCTGCAGCTGTCAGCGAACCAAGCCCCCTCTTCGGCCCCTGGAGAATACACTGGCTGCTCCCCCTTTCGCGAGCACCGTCTAGCTTGATGAGGGTCTGTCTATTTCGACTCCCAGAGGTAGAAAGCCTGTGCTTTGTCAGAGTCATGTTGAAATCACAGAAACTACTCCTGAAGATTGCAGGGCTCCTCTGTGGTAGGGAGGGGACAGCCAAGTGTCTCAGGAGGCTTCCTGGTGCAGCCTCAACGCAGTGGGTAAAGATGCCATCTGCAACGCAGGAGACGCAGGTTTGATCCCTGGGTCGGGAACACGGCAACCCACTCCAGTATTCTTGCCTGGAAGATCCCACGGACAGAGGAGCCTGGTGGGCTGCAGGCCAGGGGGTCGCAAAGAGTCGGACACGCCTGAGCAACTGAGCTCATGAACACCGAGCATGACCCCACTTAACACACACTTGGGACCTACGTATCTGTCCTCATAATAACATGCTGAGGTTCAAAGGTAAACATCTCCCAGCCACTTCTGTTTACACCTTCAAGAAAGAAAACCAACCTCCTGTGACCTCAGAAGCCTCAGGCAAAGGCAGTGGCTGAAAATCTATTTAAGCTCTGAGAGACTCTTCTGTGAAAGGGCCTGAGGGACACTTGGAAAGGGCAGGGGAAGAGACAGGCAAATGCCAAGGCCTGGAGTTCACCGGGAGAGCCCTCCTGGGGCCCTCAGCAAGGCCACTGGGGGCACCTGAGAGGAAGAACCCCTCCGCTCCCCCTGCTGTGAGGAACCAACTTCCCAAAGACAGGTGATGGCCAGTGAACACTTTGAACACCATAGACAACGTCTCTAGGCCCAGAAAATAATCGCAGATCCTTACACTACACTTACGATGTATCCATCGCAGTTCTAAGAGCTGTATGTAACTGTACTCATTTAATCCCCCAAACATCCCTATGAGGTCAGTACTATAGCCCCATCTCCCAGGAGAGGAAAATGGAGGCATAGAGAAGTTAAGTAACTTACCTACGGTCACACAGCTGATTAGCAACTGAGCTAGGACCCTGAACCCAGGAAACTGGACTCCAGGGTTCTAATCCCATCACCATGCTGCCTTTCTGACTGATGGACTAGAGAGTGATTACAGGAGGAGAGGGCTGCACCTCAATGCAGTCTCTCCATGGACCACTCCCTGGTGCCACAGGGTTTAAAGAAGGATGGATTTGACTCACTTGTAGACCTTTCATAATCCACAGTTATAAAAACACATGAAAGCGAAAGTGTAAGACGCTCAGTTCTGTCCACTCTTTGTGACTCCATGGACTGTATAGTCCATGGAATTCTCCAGGCCAGAATCCTGGAGTGGGTAGCCTTTCCCTTCTCCAGGGGATCTTCCCGACCCAGGGATCGAACCCAGGTCTCCTGCATTGCAGGCGGATTCTTTATCAGCTGAGCCACCAGGGAAGCCCATTAAAACGACGACAACACCACCACACATATATACAGTATAATATCGGCTTCCGTGGTGGCTCAGTGGTAAAGAATCCACCTGCCAGTTGGGAGATACAGGTTCTGTCCCTGGGTCAGGAAGATCCCTTGGAGAAGGAAACAGCAACCCACTCCAGTATTCTTGCCTGGGAAATCCCATGGACAGAGGAGCCTGGTGGGCTATGGTCCATGAGATTGCAAAGGGTCAGACACAACTCAGAAACTAAACAACAATGATAACAGTACATACTCATTTGATTTCACATGCCCGAACTGATCTTATATGAAATGGTACTGAAACAGTCTTCTACCTAAATTTTTTCTATAACCATTTATTAAATTATCAAATACAATGGACATTTGCTGAACCTTTACCAAGTCCCAGGCACTATTCTAAGTGTTAGGGATACAAAGATAAATTTTCTAGTGCTTCTGATCCTCAGAGAGTTACTAACAGCAGATTTAAGAAATAGGAACTTCACTACAATCTGGACAAATAGTGTGCTTCATGGAAGCTCTCTAGAAATAGTTAGGGTACCATTCTTTGTCCATCTCATGCATGTACAAGGATAGTAAAAACCCATGATCAAGGTATATATCATCCACTTCATGGAAAGTCACCTTCAGCAAAATGATTCAGAAGGAGAAGTGAAAGCAGGTCTCAAATTTGAATCTACAATTTCCTTCTTTTGAAAAAGTAAAATAAAATTAGCCTTGTGTTAACCTTTGGGCAAAGTTAAGAGTCTAAGGTTGTGAGATTGTTGTGAGAGAAGCACAGCATGGTAGTAGACCAGATGGGGGACTTAGGAGTGTTCGTTTTATTTCTTGGCTTCGTAACTTATGTAGATGCCATCAAATAATACATAATAATAATTTTAAAAAAACCTCTGTGATTTGAATCATGCTTGCTACAAAGACTTAATATATTGCAAGCTCCTGAGCAAAGTTCCCCAAATTTTATCCGAAGTCCGATGATGTGCTCCTAAACTAGGACCCTTTCATTCATCCAGGATGTGGCACTGATTTAATTACCGAGGTTCTCTGTGTTACAGTCAAATTGATGTAAATGGACAGATACATTACCTGAACAACAAAGGGTATTTAATTAAAGTCTAGGAGGATAAAAGTCACAGCATTAAAACACAATAGGAACTGCTAATTATTTTGCCTGTGTCAAAGGAAATTTAACATCATTTGTAGAACAATTTAATAAAACTCCTAACACATTAATGAAGAGAGTGAGAAAAGCCCTTCTTCTTCCTATTTTGTAACAGCAATGTAAAGAAATGACAAAGATCCCAGAGCCACAAGACAGTGTCACAACTTCCTGAAAGTAAATAAACAATGCAGCTTTGCGATCTAGAGCTATGTCATGGTTCAGATGGAAAAATATTCAAACAATTATTTGGAATTTTATCTTTACTGTAATCCATCTTTGCCAGCATCTGCCTAATATGGACCAGTGAGCCAAAAGAGTTTTTCCTTACAAGTTTAAAAGAAAAAAATATATGTATAAAAACTATAAGAAACTTCCCCAATGGAGGCCAAAGAAAACAAAACACATAGTCTGGGGGAGCGTCTACATTTATGAGTTCTTGAGAATATACTGAGAACTCAAAAATGAATACAAACCTTAAGATGAGCCAGATTTTCAAAAGCACGAATGGTCTCATTGTCTTTGCTTTTCAAGGCACAAAATGTTCATTTTAATTCAGAAAAGCAACTCAGCCTGACACAGTCCTGCCCAGCACCTCTGATCAACGCTACTGTAAACCTGGCACTTGTTTTTGTCTGCACCTGGTTCAATAAATGCTGGAAAACTGATAAGTCCCTAGGAGCAAAGCTGCTCTTTTATATACCTGTAGGACCACGGAAGTGCCTCTCCCATTAGCCCCTTCACCAGACGGTCTGCACCTGCAGGAATCCCACTTGTGTCCTCTGATGAGAAAGATAACAGCAGCGTGGTGGCCTTTGTCACCACGGAATGGCGGTGAAACAGCGTGGAGGCGCTGTAGCATCTCACTCGACCCAGGAGGAGGCCCCGGTGAGGCCCGTTTTTGTTTTGCTGTTTAGCCGCTCAGTCGTGTCCAGCTCTTTGTGTCCCCATGGACTGTGGCCCCCAGGCTCCTCTGTCCGTGGGATCCTCCAGGCAAGAACACCGGGATGGGTTGCCATTCCTTCTGCAGGGGCTCTTCCCCACCCAACGTGTCCTGCCCTACAGGTCGCTTCTTCACCACCGAGCCACCTGGGAAGCCCAAGGTCCATTTCACGGATGAGGAAACAGAAACACATGACCTCTGAGCATCTCTGAGACAGCTCTTCTGTGTCTGACCAGCAAGTGTGCATGGTGCTGGCTCCCAGGGCTATTTCCCAAGGCTGAAATGATTAAACTTTTGTTTCCTTCCCTTTCCTACCATGTCCAAGACCATCAGCTCCCCCCAGGGGCTTTATAACCACTGGGCTCAACAAAACAGGTTCAGCTTCCTGCACAAAAGCAGCCACTTTCCCAGCTATTTCGAGTCCTCAAACTCTTAATTTTGAATAGCTCCCTCCTGGGATAATCTCTCCCTTCTCATATGAGACAGTTTTAACCAGCACAAACCCACTTCTGTGCATCTGCTGGAATCCTTCTGTGGGGGCCGGTTGCACAGTGTAAATAAACCCCGTGTCACCTGGGATCCCCAGGGGAGAAGCAGGTGTGTTTGGGGGGGCGGGTTCCACAGGAGGAGGGGGCTTGGAGGCCAGTGGCCCAGCAGACACAGAAATCACCAGGAAAATGCAAGAACCATAGACCCACAGACTGTATTTAAAAGCTAAATTCCTGGGACTTCCCTGGTGGTCAAGGTTAAGCATCTGCCTTCCAGTGCAGGGGACATGGGTTCAATCCCTGGTCAGGGAACTAAGATCCCTACATGCCATGCAGCAGCTAAGCCCATTAGCTGCTACTAGAGAAAGCCCGCGAGCTACTACAAGACAAGACTGTACGCTGCAAGGAAGACTCAGTGCAGCCCAGAAAAATTTTAAAAAAAGCTAAATTCCTCACAAGTCTTATTAGTTTGTTCATCTTAGCAATACATCATAGAGGACTTCCTGCTGTATACAAGCTACAGAGAGCACAGAATCAGGTTCCCAGACCCTATTGCAGACTTTCCAAGTCAAAATCCTGGGTGTGGGGACACACAGATCTAAGCTTTAAATTAGATCCTGGGAGCCTGTGAGGACCATAGAGCTAGCCTGTGGCAGGGGCCGGAACAGACCCGAGAAGCACAGAAATGAAAAGAACACATTTCTCATACACACAAGGCTTTCATGTCTCTGGGGGAGACCCACATGATGACTCAACGATAATTACCAAAGGTGAGTGATGCCTTTGGTCCGTCTAGTCAAGACTATGGTTTTTCCAGCAATCATGTATGGATGTGAGAGTTGGACTATAAAGAAAGCTGAGCACCAAAGAATTGATGCTTTTGAACTGTGGTGTTGGGGAAGACTCTTGAGAGTCCCTTGGACTGCAAGGAGATCCAACCAGTCCATTCTGAAGGAGATCAGCCCTGGGTGTTCTTTGGAAGGAATGATGCTAAAGCTGAAACTCCAGTACTTTGGTCACCTCATGCGAAGAGTTGACTCATTGGAAAAGACCCTGATGCTGGGAAAGATTGAAAGCAAGAAGACAAGGGGATAACAGAAGATGAGATGGTTGGATGGCATCACTGACTCAATGGATGTGAGTTTGAGTAAGCTCCGGGAGTTGGTGAAGGAAGGGAGGCCTGGCATGCTGCAGTCCATAGGGCTGCAAAGAGTCGGACACGACTGAGCAACTGAACTGAACTGAATTGAGTGATGCCTGCTAACCCAGCTCCCCAGGCAAGGTCTGAAAAGCTTTCCTCCTAAAGAATGTTTCAGGTTGCAAAACTTCACCAGCCCTACTCACATTTGGAAGTCATCATAATCTGTGTGCACATACGCAGATGATACTCTGTTATTTTTGCTTCCTAGAAGCATTTTCTTTTATTTCTGGCCCAATTTCTTCCATTGCGTTCATTAACAGGTGATAACCTATGTATCATCAATCTACTGTGGTATCAGTGTATCTCACTTTCAATTTAAATTCTCTTAATAATTTCCCAGTGGCTCAATAAATGTATTTAGGATGCTTTCCCAAAGTTTTTCTGTCTGTAATAGCCACTGCACAGCTCTCACCAATTATTGCCCCACAGGCCCAGTGTCGCCAGGTTTTCAGGATTTTTTCAGAAAAAGCCAATCTTGAGTTTTAGTTGAAATTTTTTGTATTTTGATTTTTGTAACTAGTTCAATATATTTAAAAGCCACAGATGTGACTTCTGCCTTTTGCTGCTTTTATTAAGCAAATGCTGCCTGGATGGCTAACATGTACTGGGCACAGGGCCAGGGATGTACCTGGTCTGGGACCTTAAGGAATGGGTTCTCTATGGGGACAATGCTACCATGGACCAGATGCCTGGAAAACTGAGGCCCTGGGTTGTCATGGGAACCAGTATCCCTGGTAGACACGTTCCTGTAGGCAGATGGGAAAGAGTTGGACACGAAGTCAGACACATGTCCGCAAAGAGCTGGACACGACTGAGCAACTGAACAGCAATCGCTGGCAGACACATCCCCGTAGGTAGAGGTGGCAGCCCAGAGGCTGTGGAGGGCCCCGCCCAGATCTCCCTCCGAGAGCTCTGAGTGGGCTCAGAGGTGGCTATGGACCACGTCAGGGCAGAACAAGCCTGCGTGCCCAACTCAGACTTTTGGATAAATACTGAGGAACAGAAGGTGGCCTGCCCTCGGGAAGGCCTCAGTATATTACTTTTTTCTTAAAAAAAAAAAAAAAAGCTATTTATTGAGGTATGATTGATATACACAAAGCTGTTCATATTTAGCATAAACAATTTGATGAGTTTGAAATTATGTATACACCTCTAAGTGAATTCCCTGGTGGCTCAGATGGTAAACAATCTGCTTGCAATGCAGGAGACCCAGGTTCAGGCCCTGGGTCGGGAAGATCCCCTGGAGGTGGAAATGGCAACCACAGTATTCTTGATGGAAAATCCCAAGGACAGAGGAGCCTGGTGGGCTGCAGACCATGGGGTCACAGAAGAGTCAGACCCGACTGAACGCACAGGCCTGTACAGTCTTCTCGAGAGCTGGGAATGATTCCAACCAGCCTCTAAGAAGCTCAGAACTTCCAGAAGAAGGAAAGATTTCCAACATACGTGTGTGGCTGTAATGATGAAATACTTAAGCATGGACTGAATTTCTATTACTGCTTTGAAAAAAAAAATCTTTGTTTACGGTGATTTTTAACATTTTATCATCAGTGTCATTTTCTCTTTTTTTTTAATCAGAGCAATAGTGGGTGGTTGGGGGAGAAGACAAAGTCGGCTTGAGAATTACTTCACGTCCACGAGTCTATCCGTCCAAACAGTGTCTTCATCTGGAATAATCTAGAGCTGGAAGACTGATCAACCCATTGGGTTATTTTCTTTTTGAATGATTCTCCCTCTAGGTTCAATAACTATGTCTTCTGGTGAGGTGTTAGGTAGGAGTTAGGAGGACAATTTAGTAAAACATCACTATCAATGTTCCCTGGTGCCTCAGACGTAAAGAATCTGCCCACAATGCAGGAAGTCTGGGTTCAATCCCTGGGTTGGGAAGATCCCTTGGAGAAGGGAATGGCACTCTAATCCAGTTCATGCCTGAGATTTCCATGGGCAGAGGAGCCTGGTGGGCTACAGTCCATAGGGTCACAAAGAGTTGCACACAATTGGGTGACTAACACACACACACACACACACATACACTAGCAACACTTAGCAGTGTAAGATCAGGTTGTGGGCTTGACAATTTTCAGTGGTTGACATTCCTACTTAATGCCACATTCCAAACACCAAGTGACATTTTCCTGTTTTCTTCTCATCTCAGGTATCCACATTCCAAATTAAGCATTTTCCACCAAAGGATCTAGTTTCCGATGATTTCACATGCTCCTGTGTGTCTGCATATCTAATGACTAATACAATAATGTGCTCTACGTCATGCGCATCCACCTACTAGAACTCAGCTTCCACATGACTTGCTCTGAAAAAGACACTGCTACTCGGCATCAACTGTTGTCATGGGATTTCAGGAAATTTTATTAGGAAGGAAACTGAACCTTTTCTTCTTAGTAATTGTGTGAGGATCACAATTAAACAACTAAATCTGTCGTGTACAACACATGTCTGGCACCTCACAGTGGCTGAGAGTCAAAGTGTTAGTCGCTCAGTCGTGTCTGACTCTTCGCAACCCCATGGACTGCAGCCCACCAGGCTCCTCTGTCCATGGGATTTTCCAGGTGAGAATACTGGAGTGGGTTGCCATTTCTACCTCCAGGGGATCTTCCCAACCTAGGGATCGAACCTGGGTCTCCAGCACTGCAGACAGATTCTTTACCACTGAGCCACCAGGGACAGTGGGTGATTCAGCTCAAATCTGGGAGCTCATCCCTGAAAAACAGAGCCAGGCTACAGGATACCCTGGCAGGCACTGCAAACAACAGACATCTAGAGGCAGAGTTATAAACATAATCAATTATTTCTGAAAATAATATTGTACTGCAAAGCAAGAATATGCTTAATCTTCCAAAGAGGTTCTAACAGAGAGCTTTAGAAGCCAGAGAATATACAAAACCACAATGAGGTACCACTTCACACCGGTCAGACTGGCCATCATCAAACAATGAATGCAGGAGACAGTGTGGAGAAAAAGGAACCCTTCTACACTGTTGGTGGGAATGCAAGTTGGTGCAGCCACCATGGAGATTCCTTAAAAAACTAAAAACATATGACCCTGCAATCCACTTCTGGACAATAACTCTTAATTCAAAAAGACACATGCACCCCAATGTTCATAGCAGCACTGTTTACAATGGCCAAGACATGGAAGTAACCTAAGTGTCCATCAACCGAGGGATGGACAAAGAAGATGTGGTGCACAGATGCAAGGGACTGTTAGAGGAGGCGACGGCACCCACCCCAGCACTCCTGCCTGGAGAATCCCGGGGATGCAGGAGCCTGGTGGGCCGCAGTCCACGGGGTCGCACAGAGTCGGACACGACCGGGCGACTTCACTTTCACTTTTCACATTCACGCATTGGAGAAGGCAATGGTAACCCGCTCCAGTGTTCTTGCCTGGAGAATCCCGGGGACGGAGGAGCCTGGTGGGCTGCCGTCTGTGGGGTCACACAGAGTCGGACTCGACTGAAGCAACTCAGCAGCAGCAGCATGAAAAGCAACAGTCCGCACGAGTAGCAAGTACAGAAGGAAAAGCGTAGAAAGGGCGAGCAGGGCATGTCATCCCCTCCTCCTTCTCCACCTCTGAAATCACGCATCGAAGGAGACCACTTTGAAGTGAAGGAGGAGATAAGATAAGCAGGAGAAAGAGCTGACTTTACATGGTGGTGGAAAAGCCAAGAAACCCACTGTATAGGAGACTGAAGAGGCAGACGCCATACGCTCAGAGAAGATTTAAAACCATGGATCAGGAATTCCCGGGTGATCCAGCGGTCGGGACTTGGCACCTTCACTGTCATGGCACAGGTTAAACCCCTGGTCAGGAAACTAAGATCCTACGAGCTGTCTGTTACAGCCCAAAAAAAGAAAAAAAATCATGGATTTACAGTGAGTTGTATCTTTTTAACTTGTTTTTGTGGTTTTGGCTTTGTTATTTTTTTAAATTGTGGCAAGAACACTAACATGAGACCTACTCTCTTAACACATTTTAAGTGCATGATGCAGAGTATAATACGGCACAGTGTTGTCCACTAGAGCTCCACAATTTATTCATCTTACATAACTGAAACTTCACAGCAACACATATAAAGTTTTATGCCCATTTCCCCCTCCTCCCAGCCCCTGGCAACCACTATTCTACCCTCTGCTTCTATGAGTTATTTCTCATATAACTGGAACCCTGAAATGTTTGTCCTTCTGTGTCCGGCTTATTTCACTCAGCATAAAGTCCTCCAGGTTCATCCATGGTGTTGCATATGGCAGGAGTTCCTTCTTTAAGGCTGAATAATATTCCATCGTGTGTATGCTGCTAAGTCACTTCAGTCGTGTCCGACTCTGTGTGACCCCATAGACGGCAGCCCACCAGGCTCCCCCATCCCTGGGATTCTCCAGGCAAGAATACTGGAGTGGGCTGCCATTTCCTTCTCCAATGCATGAAAGAGAAAAGTGAAAGTGAAGTCGCTCAGTCTGTCCGACTGTTAGCGACCCCATGGACTGCAGCCCACCAGGCTCCTCCGTCCATTGGATTTTCCAGGCAAGAGTACTGGGGTGGGGTGCCATATATACCACATTTAAAATTCATTCATCCATCGGTGGACATTTAGGTTGTGTTCAGGTCTTAGCAACTGTAAGCAGTGTTGTGATGAAGGTGGGTGTTGTACCAAGGGAAAGTGGGCCACCCCACCCCCAAAGCTGCCCTTGATGCCATGTCACCTGCTAGACCAGGATCTAACACAACAGGGCTTTTAAAGTTTTTTTCTAAAGCATGAGAATTATCCTAATTATCCTGCTGCTGCTGCTGCTGCTAAGTCGCTTCAGTCGTGTCCGACTGTGTGTGACCCCCATAGATTAAATTACCCCAAACTATTCTTCTCCCTCTTCTCTCCTTATCCACCAGGGAGGTGTCCAGCTGTGGTCAGTATCTCCATGCTCTGCTGTCAGATCTTGGGAAAGCATGGCCATTGGTACTCACATTCCCAAACTACAACAGATAACTCTGCATTTCTATTTCATACAGAAGGAAAATGTCTCTGTAAGGGTGAGGAAGTGAAGTGAAGTCGCTTAGTCGTGTCCGACTCTTTGCGACCCCATAGACTGTAGCCTACCAGGCTCCTCTGTCCACGGGATTTTCCAGGCAATAGTACTGGAGTGGATTGCCATTTCCTTCTCCAGGGGATCTTCCCAACCCAGGGCTCGAACCTGAGTCTCCTGCATTGTAGACAGATGCTTTACCGTCTGAGCCACCAGGGAAGTCAAGGGTGAGGAAGGGGGCTTCTGATTTGAAGACCCTTAGCCAAAATAAGGAGAAGAAATGGCAACCCACTCCAATGTTCTTGCCTGGAGAATCCCATGGACAGAGGAGCCTGGCGACCGTAGCGTCACAAAGAGTCAGACATGATTGAAGTGACTTAGCACACACACAGGAAGCATGACTGCTGCTGCTGCTGCTAAGTCGCTTCAGTTGTGTCCGACTCTGTGCGACCCCATAGACGGCAGCCCACAAGGCTCCTCCATCCCTGGGATTCTCCAGGCAAGAACATTGGAGTGGGTTGCCATTTCCTTCTCCAATGCAGGAAAGTGAAAAGTGAAAGTGAAGTCGCTCAGTCATGTCTGACTCGTAGCGACCCCATGGACTGCAGCCTACCAGGCTCCTCTGCCCAGGGGGTTTTCCAGGCAAGAGTGCTGGAGTGGGTTGCCATTGCCTTCTCCAAGCATGACTAGGGAACATGTTTTTTATCAATTCAAACGCCTCTGCCTTTGGGGATGCTGTGAGCCATGAGACTGGCAGCCGGTAATAAAATGTATGTACCTTGAGTTCAGGGAAGCAAAGTTTCAAGACCTGCAGTGATCTACCTGATTCCTGTTTTGCTGATGTACCCCGAGGTCACTTTTAAGAATATTTTTAGTAACAGTCATTATTCAACAAGGAGGAAGAGAAACTTAAATCAAATGTATTCACAGAGGCCCAGAAGACTCTGTCCACTGCTGGCATCTTTCTCCAGATAGTCCCCACGTAGGTGAGAAGCTGGACCCACTACCACAGCCTAATGAGATTCAATGGGAGAGTGTTCAGGGAGGTGGCCAGCTGGGAATTTCCCAGGCCTTGGAATGCGTGTGTTATTTCAGACTCCAAAAACAAAAGTACACAGCCATGACATCACGTTCTCCACTTCAAACTGCATGTGCCTTTTAGCCGGCCCTTAACTTGGCTCCTTGCTAAGCCAATCGCTGTGGCTGGTAATCAGGAAAAGTAGCTTTCTTGAGCACATGCACATTTTATTCATTGTCCAAACAGGAAAAAATAGATACAGGAAATACTCGCCTACCTCCTGTTGTTACCAATCTCTGCTCACAGAAACACAGCTGAGCAGAAAGCCACGGTCCGAAGGCACACGGCCACTTCTCTGCGCGATCCTGTGCACACGAGTCACTCCTCTTTAAAACCCTTTCCCACTCAGCTTTTCTGACACCTCTCCAGTCATAAGCAAGTGGAGTGTGTTTACATATAGATCCAGTGTAGGTCACGTTACTTTCTGCCTCTGTGTGACTCACGTGTGCCAGTAACAGCTGGCACTCTTGATTCCAGTTGATCCAGAACTCAAGATTCCAGACCTCTAGGAAGGTTCCAGGCTTCTAGGAAGCCTTTGTATAGAAGCGTTTCTGCACGGGGAGGGAAATTAGATCGAATGATGTTGACGCCTTCCTGATTCAGAGTTATTATTGTTATTATTTTTTTTTCCTATTCCTCAAGCAGCAAGCTTCATCATAGGAATTTGCGAATTGCTGTGTGGGTGTTGACAACGACCTCTGGAGAAGCAGATACGGGAAGATGTCTTTTTAAAAGACATCACAGCTCTGTGCTGATGGATCGACGCAGAGGAAGGACGAAGTGGGGGCCTCGCCCATTAACTGTGCCCCACTGCTGGCCACCATTTAGGGGCATCCCACTTAGGGGCACATGGGACACCCTCCCCTGCCAGGCTCGCAAGAGTGCTCATTCCAGAGATTCTCACACCAAGCTTCCCTCCAGTTACCTCTGCCCCGGTCTCCCCACAAACCTCAACCCCTCCCACATCATGGGCAGCGTTCCTTAGCAAATGACTCCCAGACTTGGGGGAAGCTTGGTCAAGCGTGGGTGCTAAGTTGCTTCTTAGAAGCCTGGAACCTTCCTAGAGGTCTGGAATCTTGAGTTCTGGATCAACTGGAATCAAGAGTGCCAGTTGTTACTTGCACACGTGAGTCACACAGAGGCAGAAAATAACGTGACTTAACCTGGATCTGTATGTAAACATACTCCATGTTTCTTACTCTCCTGTAATCCCCACTGCCCCTTCAGTGACGTGGAAACAAGGAACTGTCTCCCTCCTAACACCTGGGAAAACCTTCAAGCCTGTAGGGAAGGGGAAAGAGGGGGATGCCAAGGGGAGACCAACTCAAGATGTTTCTAAGGCTCGGGCCGCCACCCCACACTGACGCAGAGTGCTGCCAGGATGACAGGGGCTGTACGGCACCCTTTCTGCATTACGCGTGCGTGGGTGCTAAGTTGCTTCAGTGTCCGAGTCTCTGCGACCCTTTGGACTGCAGCGCACCAGGAGGCTCCTCTGTCTGTGGGATTCTCCAGGCAAGAATACTGGAGTGGGNGCTGTACGGCACCCTTTCTGCATTACGCGTGCGTGGGTGCTAAGTTGCTTCAGTGTCCGAGTCTCTGCGACCCTTTGGACTGCAGCGCACCAGGAGGCTCCTCTGTCCGTGGGATTCTCCAGGCAAGAATACTGGAGTGGGTTGCCACGCCCTCCTCTTTATACATTATAATGAATGGCAACTATTTATTTTCCATAGACACTTTTGGAGAAATATCTTTATCCTATATATGTCCAAGTTCACATATGGATCTATGCTACTCTGGTAAATAGCTCAGAATAGGGGTTCCTGACCATTTCAAGGATAGGGACTGTTTTTTAATGTTAAAAAATTATGTACCTCCATATGGTAGCAGTTGTATTTTATATTTTTTTATTATTAAGAAAATACACAATTATAGAGGGCTAGAAGGAAATGGCAATCCACTCCAGTACTATTGCCTGGAAAATCCCATGGACAGATGAGCCTGATAAATTATAGTCCATGGGGTTGCAAAGAGTCAGACACGACTGAGCGACTTCACTTTCACTTTCATTATCGTCAGTCCACTAATGCTTTTAACTTGAATTTGCTTTCTTAGTCACAATAGGCTCTACATGCACTTGAAAAAATATAACAGCACACATCCATACATACAGTATCTAAGTACTGCTTACAGCCAATACTGGATCTTTTCTCCTTGCAGTAACCCCACCATTCCAAGCCTCGCCCAGGCTAAGGCCTATATACTGAGAACCTCTGTGACCTATCTACTTTTATGAATTCCAAAACCCAGAATTTTACTAGCCGATCCTAAAGGAATTCTGGATTGACATTTTCAAGAGGAAAAGAAGCAAAATCATTTACTGTTAATTTTTTTTTCCTTTCATGGCACCCTCCTATTCTTGTTATGATATTAAGCAACATAACAGATATCAACGGAATAGATTTCCTACCATTTTATGTAACTGTCAACAAATATTAAATAAAAGAAGATACTAACGAATCACAACACTCTGCTCCTAGGGACTATTAAAATCTAATTAAAACCCAGAAGATCAATGCTGCACTGAACAAAAAAAATCACCATGGGAACTATGAAGAGGAAAAAAGACTTTTGTTAGCAATCTCACGGAATTACCCTGAGTAACACTCCTTCCATCTATTCCCCTACAAAAACACTCCTAGGCTTAAACATAAATAAATGTCAGTAACCAGACTCTCATACACACTGACTGTGGAAAGAGGAGAAACAGCCCCAGGCGATGGGGGGCGGCGGGGAGACAGACACCAGCTGTTTATTCCTCTTTCCTGCAAAGCCAGTCTAAGCAGATGTACTCGCGAGGGTTTTGTGACTTGGTTTCTCTGGTCTTGTGTTTTAACGTGTTCAAATGTGCCCTTCTCTGTCTCCATGACAGAGACATCCCCAAGTCCCCAACTGTAAAACCTCCACGTGGAGGTTCAAGCTCTGTCACTGGGTCCCTTTACTGAGGGTGCATTTGGCTGGGAGGGTAGCAGGGATCCTGGATGAGACCCCCTCAGAACAACTAAAACGGAGAGCACAGAATCTACATGGAATCAGACCCCAAAGTGATCCCAGGGCCAAGGGCAATTCATTTCCAGGCACAGTCCTTGATGTGAATATCACCTACTAGCAGTTTATAGAAAAATCGCATTTCCATAATTTCAGGATTTTTTTTAAAAAAGCAAGACAGCATGTCAAGGATTGGTNGAAATAAATGAATACACAGAAAATATTTAGCAGAGTACATCTGAGCTCAATAAATTAATATGCATACTCAATAAATTTCTTTGCACTTGTGGACCAAGAGCAGTGCTTAGCATGCTTTCTATTTTTTAAGTTTTTATTTCAAAACAGATTCATAGGAAGTTGCAAAAACAGTCTACTGAGGTCCCATGTCCTCTTCACCCAGTTTCCCCCAAAGGTAACATCTTTCAGAAGGTTTTTTCAACTTTTATGAGGTAAACATCATTATCAGCCCCTTTCGCAGATAAGGAAACTAAGGCTTAGGGAAGTCAGATAATGTGCCCTGGGTCACACAGCTGTTAATCAGGAAAATGCTAGAAACGAGGCTGACCCACCCAGCACATCACATGGCCTGTGGGTGAGGAAGGGATGGAGCACTGTCTCCCTGACTAACTGCTCAGACAAGCTCCTCCTTTGTGCAAATCTGAGGCACGAGGAGCTATCTCTCAGGAAATAAAATAATCAAGATTTGGCAAATGCGGCGTTTGAGGAAGGTGAATCCTCTGTAAATACTCATGTTGAAATTTCAGAACCCTCAGAGCGATTGCCATTCTCTTAGGGCCCTTCATTCCACTTGGCACAAGCTTTGCAGAGGTTCCCTGGGAGAAGCACCTAGAGGCCGCAGATCAAGCTAAACCCACCCTAGCAACAGGAGCCCCAGGCACGAAGTCAGGCAGAGAAACTGTAAACATAGCCAATATTTACATGGCACATACTGGGAACCAGGCACGTTAGGTTTACTGTCTCAGCCCCTCAGCATCCCTCTCACCTGGGTTCCAATCACTATCCCCATTTTAAAGACAGAGCACTGAGGCCCTGAGAGGTTAAGCAGTTCACACAGCTGCTAAGTGGCAAGGCTGGGATTTGAACCCGGGCAGCCTGGCTAGAGAGCTCATGCTCTGAACCATTGCTCATCTCTCTCTCTGCAGACTAAAAAAAAATAAAAAACACCTAGTGAACCCCAAGCAGCCAGCTTCTCCCCTTCACACACAGCTCTGTTGGATCGCAAAGAGTTTAGCTTTCATTATTCTATTGTTCATTGGGAGCAGCGATGCTAAAGCTGAAGCTCCAATACTTTGGCCACCTGATGTGAAGAGCCAAGTCACTGGAAAAGACCCTGAGGCTGGGAAAGATTGAGGGCAGGAGGAGAAGGGGACGACAGAGGATGAGATGGTTGGGTGGCATCACTGACTAAATGGACAAGAGTGTGAGCAAGCTCCAAGAGATAATGAAGGACAGGGAAGCTGGGCGTGCTGCAGCTCATGGGGTCGCAAAGAGCTGGACACAACTATCAACTGAACAACCACAGTAATTCTACTGCTCATGCGCGATTACCCTGTCCTCTAAAACTGCTGTGTGTGGGCCAGGAAAGACTCCTGCTTCCCCTGTGCTTCCACAGACCTTAGTCCAGTGAGGAGCACTCTCTGAGCGGGGAACCTCCCCATGTCTCTCCTACAGAGACGCTTGCTTAGGCTGGCACCCTCTCCTCTTCCTGGAGTCCAGGTGGCAAGTCTCAGGACCCTGGGACTTCTCAGCACCTGTTTGCAGATGGCTTACACATCTAATTTGCACATGTATGTAAAGTTAGGGGCTTCCCAGGTGGCTCAGTGGTAAATAACCTGCCTGCCAATACAGGAGACCCAGGTTCGATCCCTGGGTCAGGAAGTTCCCCTGGAGAACCAAATGGCAACCCACTCCAGTATTCTTGTCTGGAAAATCCCATGGACAGAGGATCCTGGCGGGCTCCGGTCCATAGGGTCACAGGATCGGACATGATTTAGTGATTAAACAACAGCAACAACCAATAAAGTTAAACCATAAATCAGTCTCCATGAAGAGTTCTTTTCTTGTTAGAAAGAGATACCTTACCGTCAGTCCTTCTCCAGTCTTTACAGAACTTCACATAACTCCTACAATTTCTTAAAAATAATTCTAGTACTCTGCAACTATAGTTGCCGTTTTCTTAAGGGCTCTAAGATGTTTTTTGAATGAAGAAAGGAAAAATAGGAAACTAAGAACGTAAACGCCTACGCTAAAATGGGGGAAATGACAATTTCGTTAGACGGGGAACTGTGCCAACCCTACGTGACAGGGTGTTAAGGAAAAGTCATTCCGTGACCCTCACAGTTTACTGCAATGAAGGCTCTCTGTTGGCAGTACGATTCGTTGAGTGGTGAAGCAGCTCACTCAGCATGAATGCCCAGTTCTAGGTGAATTCAGTTCCTGGAACTCACCACAGACTGTACAATATCTTGAATTTATCACATAAAACACACTTGTCCAAAGCTTTCCCTACTCTCCGCATTGGCCAAACACATCCACAGATTCCATAATTTTGGCTCGAACTGCTCTTGGGAACAAGATCCCAGCTTCCGGATACCAGCACCGATCTTTTAGTTGCCATTCAGGCTTCCCTGGTGGCTCAGAGGGTAAAGCGTCTGCCTGCAATGCGCGAGACCTGGGTTTGATCCCTGGGTCAGGAAGTTCCCCTGGAAAAGGAAATGGCAACCCACTCCAGTGTTCTTGCCTGGAGAATCCCAAGGACGGAGAAGCCTGGTCGCAAAGAGTCGGACACGACTGAGCGACTTCACTTTCACTTTCACTAACATGACATGTAGACTTTGGGATTTCAAAAACAAAGCCTGGGAGAAGGGAAACTATCCTGTGGTAGAGTCAAGGGGAAAATATTATTTTATTCCCCGAGAAAGCCCTTTCATAAAGGCACAGCATCTTTTACTAACAACGTTAAAATGTAAAGTTTAATATAGATGTTACTATGGTGATCCCCACATTTGCAGATCTACATGGGCTTTTAGCATTGTGCTGTACTGTGGAAAAATGTGAAGATAACTTGTT
>SJYX01000399.1:379242-394286 GCA_006410675.1 Oreotragus oreotragus | reverse complement strand
TCTCTAGATGCAGGGAGCAGGGCTTTTCTCTAGATGCAGGGAGCAGGGCTTCTCTCTAGATGCAGGGAGCAGGGCTTCTCTCTAGATGCAGGGAGCAGGGCTTCTCTCTAGATGCAGGGAGCAGGGCTACTCTCTAGATGCAGTGTTCAGGCTTCTCGTGGTGGCTTCTCCTGATGCAGAACACAGGTTCTAGAGCGTTCGGGCTTCAGGAGTTTTGGCTCCTGGACTCCAGAGCACAAGCCCCGTAGTCGCAGCACATGAACTCCGTTGCTCCAGGACACGTGGGATCTTCCTGGGCCAGGGATTGAACCTGTGTCTCTTGCACTGGCAGACAGATTTTTTATCCCTGAGTCACCAGGGAAGCCCTGGGAAAGATTCTTAAACTGGGGTCTCCAGGGGATCCGTGAGACCCTGGATTGACCCAAGTGCTGTACAGAGGCACAAACAGGAATTTTTCAGGGCAGGAGGGGTCTCATTACTTCCTTTTAACAAATATTAAGAACTTGAATCTGACTGCAAAACAAACCCATTCCAGCCTAGGGCAAGGAGGCCCGCGAGCTGCTCAGTGCACATGTCGCCTCTATAAAGGGAATCTGGGTACTCTCTTGGGGGACATGGCCTCCTTAAGGAAGAAGGACACGTCCACTAACCTAGTTTGGTGTCCCGCATGGCCGATGTGGGTGCCATCCGAACGTGAAAATGTGCTGTCCAGTGTGAAGTTTCGTATGACCCGAAAATAATGACCTTGCGGCAAAAGGCAGCTGGTGGGGGTCCCCGATGCAGCACTGCAGGCCCCCAGCCGTCGTTTAAGCCGATTATGGGAGAGGCCTGAGGTGCGTTGCGGAGACCGGTGGACATAGGTTGGGGCCAGGGGAGCAGGGCTCGCTGTTGTCACCATGTCACACGCAGGACCACGCCCCTCCACCCCTTTGCAGCTTCGGCTACCCTGCCACCGGCCACTCCAGCCCCTTCTCAGTAGCTCAGGCCTGTCCTCAGCCCCGCTATCCCGTGGGCGGTACAGATGACCTCCCCATGGACTCACCTGCCCGACCTCGCTCCAGCGTTCTAGACAGGATCTCCTAACTCACCAGAACCTCTAGATCTGGGAAGCCCATGGGTACCACGGAGCCAACACAACCCACACAGTGCATCAGCTTCGCAAGGCGCACCCGCTTGGAGCTCTTCTTGTCATGAACAGGATCGTTACCCCCCTGGGGACTCAGGGTCCCACCTTCAGCTTCCCTTGAGTGAGTCACCAGGTCCTGCCGACTCAGCCTCCTTGAGATCTCTGGCCCCTGTGCCCACCACTACACTCTTCCCAGAACCTCCAACTCAAGTCCCTGTGACTCCCCACGGGGACCTGCTACTCAAACGCCTACTAACTCATCTTTGACTCCTGTGAGGTCTCTGCCTCCACTCCAGACCTTCCTACTGCGGCTGCCAGATGGCGCGCTCACGCCGTCGCTCAGTTGCGTCCGAGTCTTCGTGACCCCATGGACTGTAGCCCGCCAGGCTCCTTGGTCCATGGGATTTTCCAGGTAAGAATACTGGAGTGGGTTGCCATTTCCTTCTCCATGGGATCTCCCCGACCCAGGGATAGAACCTGTGTCTCTTACCTTGATTGCTGCCAGATTCATCTTCCTAAAAGCCCAATCACACCTCTTCCTCCAAGAAAGCAACACTCCTCTGATGGCTTGTGAGTGAAGAACAGCAGTCACAGCCCACTGCTATCAAGCAGGTACTTATCATGGGTCACTATGTGCTAAACACTTGCCAGAACTTACATGACTAACCTTTCAATCTCAAGAGGTTCCACCTTCAGTGTCTCCATTTTACGACTGAGGAAGAAGCAGAGGACTTCTTTCACAGCTGACCCCGGGCAGGACTCTGGGGATCGGCCTCAAAAGAGTCTTTAACTAGACTTCCAAAGGCCTCCCCCAGTGTGACGTCCACCCACCTGTCCTATCTCATCAGCAACTCCTCGCACCCTTTCCTTGCCCAGGAGATCAAGAAAAACAAACCAGACAGTGTCCAGTTCTTCACACCCGTGCTCTTCTCCCTAAGACACCCTCCACGTTCACACCCATTCCAACGACCCAGTTGCACATGGACCACACACACCCACGTGTGCTGGGCTCTCCCCAACTCCACCAGGCCTTGAGATACAAGACAGAGAAAAAAAAAGAATGGGGGGGGGTTTCCCTACTGAGCTCACAGTCTAATGCCAGAGACATACACGCTAGCCAAGTAAGCACAGACCTGTCTACATGCCTGCCTTTCCTCCTGTTTCATCCCAATGTCACCGACTCCGTGAGAGCTTTCCAGAACACCCCCTTTTTGCACTCTCTCACATCTCCACATGTGTTAGCATCTTTTTCATCAATTTACACACTTACCTAATCTCCCTGGAGATCAGGTCACACACTAGACCTTCCCACCTGGTGCCGTCACAGATCCTCAGTTTCCCCATCTGTGAGGCTCTTACCGTCGGTATGAGAATGAAGAGGGATGAACGTGTGTACCACCTGGAGGACCTAACAGGGCAATGCACCAACTTCTACAAGCACCAGGGCAGACAGCCTCGGCTCGGTGATGGCAGAACAACTGCATCATGTCCTTGAGCCAAGGTCAATGCAAATAAGCCGCGGGAGAGACCCAGGCAGCTCACGCTCTGAAGCCTCTGCGGGCAGACAGGAATGGAAACCCCGAGCAGGCGCCCTCTCCCGAGATTGCAGCCAGCCCTGTGTGGCACGAGGGTTCTCTCCGGTGTGGAGTGGGTCCAGTTTCATTAAGCAAATGGCTCCACAGGACTATAAATGAAGGGAAGAGGCCAGATCTGCCTTTTCTTTCTTTCTTTCTTTCTTTTTTTTTTGGTAACCTTGCTCGTAAAGCTTGTTGAGCATGCATCTTCATGAGGCTTGACCCACAGGGACCAAAATTTGAGAAACTGATTGCAGCCAGCCCTGCGTGGCACGAGGGTTCTCTCCGGTGTGGAGTGGGTCCAGTTTCATTAAGCAAATGGCTCCATGGGACTATAAATGAAGGGAAGAGGCCAGATCTGCCTTTTCTTTCTTTTTCTTTTTTTTTTTTTTTTTTTTTGGTAACCTTGCTCGTAAAGCTTGTTGAGCATGCATCTTCATGAGGCTTGACCCACAGGGACCAAAATTTAAGAAACTGAATAAAACTGGGTGAAAGATCCATTTGGAAAGTACCCAGGAGATAGGAAAAGAAGGCCCTGTGGCAGCTATTGCGGTGGCCTGGATGATTCACAGAAGTGTACTTTCAGAGACCCACATACGATGGTTAAGGGCACCTAGGAGCATCACAAGATGAGTGGGCGGGAAGTGGCCACCAAGCTGAAATCATTTCATCAGATAGCATCCTCATGCTGAAATCATTTAATCAGGCAGAGTCCTCTTGGGGACTTACGGAGCAGAAGAAAGAATATTTGCTTCTACTCTGGCCATGGTTTGGGCTGATAAGAACCGCCCAGTGTAAGCAGGCCTCAGTTTCCAGTGGGGTCCTCACCTGGGTGGGTGGGAAAGAGACTCTACTCCCCCAACATCAGTCTTTTCAGAGCATCAGAATCGTTCATGACCTGAACTCAAAATATAACAGAACTATCAGATATAAGTATATATTTTAAAAACTAGCTTCTCTTAACATTGAAATGATCGGCATGCAATTATGTTAGAATACAATACTGCTTTCCTTTCTTAGCTTCTTTTCGTTGTTGGAGGTTCTCTAATTTTGCAGGTGGGTTTTTCCAAAATCCTTTAGCACATCTCTAGACAGTGTCAAAAACCCCATCCTGAGGCTCCGTCTCCAGCATCGCGCAGGCTTGACACTGTTGATGTGCTATTCATGTTGACGCATGACAGAAGCCAACACATTGTAAAGCATTCATCTTCCAGTTAAAAATAAATAATGTTTTTTGTTTTTTTTTTTTAAAGGAAGTTAGCTGTAGTTAGATACCTGTTCTTGAATATCTTGCCCCAGGCCAGCCTCAGAGTGCCCTAAGTCTCTGGTTTTTTTTGTTGTTTTTTGTTTTTTTTTTTTGCTTTATTTTGCTTTACAATACTGTATTGGTTTTGCCATACACTGACATGAATCCGCCATGGGTGTACATGAGTCCTGTACCCCCCTGCCCCCTCTCAGCCCAAAGTTTCTGGTTTTGTCTTAGTCATGACTTTTGCCATTTTTTTCTTCCATTATTTAGAGAATATCTATGAGTTTCTGTGTGCAGGCAAATAAAAATCATTATTCAAGAAGAGGCTATAATTACTCAAAGGAGAGTACCCTCTTTTCATGATCAGGAAAGACACACAGTGGCATTTGGCATTTAGCTTGCAAACGTGTGCCCACATGAAATTAAAATAATTAGGTATAAGGGCCAACTTAATTCAATTATAAATTCGTATTACCCAAATAAGTCTCAAGAAATAGAGCGACCGTGCCAAAGTGTGCTAGATTTCAAGCCCAAATGCAAACTTGCCATCTGCTGAGGCACATGACAAGGTTTTCAAAGAAAAGTGACCGCAGGCCATTGAAAATCTTCATTAGAAACAGACCCACTGCATGTTGGGAGGTGAGGCGCTGCAGTCCCTTGACAACGGCAGGACTGCCCTCCAAGTGGATTTTCATGCAGAAGGAAAACTTTTTCTTTGCTTCCCACTTGATCAGCAGGGACAGTGCTCCTTTTGGAACAACCATCTGGATTCAGAAACACAAAAATGGTCCCAGAAAATTGCACATGCTTAAATGTCAAGAGTATGTGGCAACATTAAGAAGCATGGAAAAGATGCTTTTCCTATTACATTTTTCTACATTAATTTAGCAGCCACCATAGGTGGAAACACTTGGCTCATGTCAGTGGCTTAAGTGGCATGAAAGCCATTTTGCCACTCACAAATTATGCGGAAACAGCTTTAGTTAGATTTCTAGTACAAAACAGGTCTGCCTCCATGCAATCTTAAACCCTTTTTTCCTATCTTGTGATTTGACGTGACGTGACATGATGTGCGTGCTCAGTCATGCCCGACTCTTCATGACCCCCTGGACGGCAGCCCGCTAGGTTCCTCTGTCCATGGGATTTTCCAGGCAAGAACACTGGAGTGGGTTGCCCTCCTCTAGCGGCTCTTCCCAACCCAGGGACTGAACCCACGTCTCACGGGTTTCCTGGATTCTTTACCACTGAGCCACCTGGGGAACCCCTTTATTCTATCTCAAAGAAAGTCAAATTTTAAGTTAAATTACAATGGAAACTATCCAAGGAACCACCTCCTTTTGGAAGGCTACCCAACAAAGAAAATAAATTGTTCAGGAAAGCAGCAGTGCATACAAATCTCAGTTGACTTATGAACTCTTCCATCATAAGCTTTCCACCTTCTATACAACTAACAGCCCTAGAAAAAGCACTGGGCACACGCATCTGTGAGACAGGAAGCACCTTGAAGCAAGGCCTCCACCCTGTTCTCTTTTGTCCCCCACAGCCTCTTATTCATGTGATATTTTATCAAGAAAGGAATGAATAATATGACCATTCATTGAACACAGTTGTCGGGCATCCATTCTGACAAGTACTGGTGGTACAAAGATGAGTAAGCCAAAGTTCTTTTGTTTGCCTGAACTGTTTTTTATTTTAAAAGTCAAATATATACAAGCACAAGAAGCCTCAAACTGCACCTTAATACAAATTTCGCCACAAACAAACTGCAAGTGAACTCTGCTTCTTCCCATGGCTTCTTACGAGGCCAACCAGTGAGCCCCTTCGGTAGATTGTTATTGGCTGACCATTTCCAAGGGGGGGAAACTAAAGGAATGTTTCTTTTTTTCCCCCTTCTGTTTTGGTCACACCATGCAACATGCCGGATCTTAGTTCCCCAACCAGGGATCGAACCTGCACTCCCTGCTTTGTAAGCATGGAGCTTTAAATGCTGCCGGGGAAGTCCCTAAAGGAACATTTCTTCAAAAAGCCAAAGGGAAAATGTCAGGTAACTTGTTTGGTTTGTTGTGACCCCCAGTTCAGACTAAATTTCCTAAGGAGGTGAAGTAACCCTGGATACTCCCAACAGTTAAGAGATTTCAACATCAGCCATACTAGTCGGTTAGTTAGTTCAGTCGCTCAGTCGAGTCCGACTCTTTGCGAACCCATGAATTGCAGCACGCCAGGCCTCCCTCTCCATCACCAACTGATGTAGAAACTTGCTCCTTAACCCTCATCAGATACACTAGGGTCACCAATCCTTAGTCATCAAAGCAGAATTCCCATCCACAGCAGCTTCCCCGTCATTGACCCATCACCTTGTACTGGATATAGATGCTGGTACTGTCATCCCCTCTCTAGAGGGGGAAACCTCCATACACAGTTGACCCAACAAAGAAACATTCCTGTCCAGGGCTAGGAGCCAGGCACTCATCTGCCCTCTTGATGGTTCCCAAGAGGAGAATGTTAGAGTTGGAATCCAGCCCTGCCACTTAAACCAGCTGGATGAACTACTCATCCTCCTGGGCCCTGCCTGCCTCTTGTCTAGATAGGGAGAGTAATGCACCAACCTCAAGACAGCTGTTCTGAAGACTGAAGTCGAATAACACGGCCCAGAGCCTGATGCGGGCACTCAGTCACTACTGCCCGTACTCACCCCTTTCACCCTGTGTTCCACACACAATGCAGCAGACGGGAGTAGGTGAGCCGGACGAACACGGTTGCTGTTTACCACGATCAGCCTCACCAAGTGGATCAGCAATACCACAACAGCTCTGTGAAAGTACCACATGAGAGCACCCCCAAACCTGGCTGTGCAATTAACGCAGCCAAAGCCAGCTGTCAGAGCAGCCTTTCCCCTGGGACAGCTACCCCACTCTGTATGAATGGAGCTATTTATCACATCCATGACATGTTCATGGCACATATGCCCAGCCTGATTGTGCGCCACATAAACACAAAGGCTCTGGCAGGGGCCACACCTGATTGGCAATCTTAGAATGGACCACATGCGGCAGGCAGAAAGATGGCCCCTACAAGATATCTCTGTGCTCGTGCCCGAAACCTGTGAATATGTTAGATTACACAGCAAAGTGCGATTAAGGCTGCAGGTGGAATGAAGGCTGCCAATCAGCTGATATTAAGATAGGGAGATCAGCCTGTCTAGTTCCATCCTAAATATAAACTTGGGGTCTTTAAAAGTGGAAGAGAAAATTGGGACAGAACACGGGAGAGGAGGCAGCATGAGAAGGACTCAGTCCGATACTGCTGGCTTTGGAAACAGGGGCAGGAGCCACAAGCCAAGGAATGTGGCGGCCAGCAAACCCTGAAAAAAGCAAAGAAACAGCGATTCCCTCTCAGGAGTTCAGGAGGCACACAGTCTGCTGACACCTTGACTGTAGCCCAGTAAGAGCCACTTTGGACTTCCGACCTCTAGAACTACAAGATAATACACATGTGCTGTTTTAAGTCACTAAATTTGTGGAAATTTGTTCCAGCAGCAGTAGTAACTTAACGGACCGTTTACCCAATCAAGGTCCCTTGAGCAGAGATTACACAAACTCCAGGAACTTTTTCTGAGACATTTCCTTCGTCCCTGATGATCCTGCCCTTCGGCTGTCTGGTTTGGAGCTGGTTCTCCCTAACCGTCCTTATGAGAGCCTTCACTGAGTCACCTTTCAGATCACCCAGGAAGTTGTTTTGAAAAAGGAAAAGAGCTGGTTGCTGAGATCCCGGCAGGAGCTTGAAGAATGAAAGTCTGATCCGCAGATCCGCCCCTTATTCCAGCCCTTAGGGGCTGTGAAGTCAGCGCTTTCTCTCCTCTCCTCCATTGTCCTTCCTCTGTCTTCCTTTCTTCCTTTTTCTTCTCTTCCCTTCTTTCCTCCCTTTCTTTCACTCGCAAGTAGCTATGTACAGATGTACCTAATATATGCTACATGTAGCTAGAGGCAAGGGAATACAAAAATGGAGAAATAATCCTCAATCCTTATCCAAAGAGCTCATTAAAGACAACCATCCATCCAGAGCAGTGCTTTTTACACTTTAGGGCCCATTAACCATAGCAATAAATGCATTTTTATATCATAGTCTAAAACACACACACACACAAACTGAAATAAAATTTTACAAAATAATCCTTCAGTTCAGTTAGTTCAGTCGCTCAGTCGTGTCCGACTCTTTGCGACCCCATGAATCGCAACATGCCAGGCCTCCCTGTCTGACCCAGAAGTCTTGATACCAGTATCCAGGTGCCCTGTATCCAGATGCAGGCAAGGCAGCCTCAGGAAGCTCCTCCAGGCCTCCACCCCAGCCCACTCCCCTCCCTGCCCACCACCGCCCACCCCGGGCGGGATGACTCAGACCCCTGTCTGGACAGTCATTGGACTGTGGCTGTCACCCACCTCTCCCCGCCCGCACACAGTCTCGTCACCCCTGAAGGGGAGGAAGTAAAGGTCCTGGGTGTGGGAAACTGTGACTCACTGTTCCTGTCACCCAGGTACACGACCATGAATGTCACTCAAGCGCGATCGAAGCGAGGGGCAGGAACCAACGAACAACAGCACCTGCGCTGGGCCGGAGACCTCAGACTGCCGCAACCCCAGGGCGCCAAGACCCCTCAAGGCCCCGCAAGGCCAGGGGATGGGACGTGACGCAGGGGGAAACACTGCATGTTTGCCAGAACCCTGAATGACAAAAGGCGCGCTGTGTTAACTTCTGGAAGCCCCAGCACCAGCGGGAAGGGCACCAGTGAACGCGCCACAGGTCCACTCTCCGTCCACATCCTCCCAGGCCTGAGCTGAAGGTGGCAGGAAAAAGAAGGGCCCCCTTCATAGTGCTCCCCCACTGAGTGCCCACCAGCTTGCAGCTTCAGGGTGCCCGCTGGAAAGAGCAGCTGGGAAAGTCCCCCCACTCTTCTTTTACGTAAGCGGGCCTGATATGCATAGAGATTTTTTTTTTTTAGTGGAAAATTTCACCCTCAATTACTTGTCATTCCACCTAATGACACATGCTAAAGCTTATCTTTTTGCAGGCTAATTTTAGATGGATACCAGTTCACAGATCACTGGTTTAGAAAACACTACCATGCTCTGCAAAGCCAGCCCCCTCTCCTGGGTAGATTGCCATGACCGAAGAGCTGGCAGGGCCCGGCACTGCAGAGGGTGGGAACAGTCCCCATCCTAACCCACTGCAGATGAGTCCCCAGTCCTGCCCCTCCCTCAGCTCCAGACCCACAGATCGAGGGACCCGGCGTTCTCCTCCCCTTGGGGGCCCTCCAGGCCCCTCCAACCCAGCAGGCCCACAGCTCTGTGTCCATCACGTCACATGGAAAAAAAAGAGAGCCTGGTGCAGCGCCCAGCACACCAAAGCCTGACCGTCCATGATCACTGGATCACTGTCTGAACCGAATTCACCCCCTTTTCTCTCAAACCTGCTCCTGTTTGTGAAATCCCCATCTCAGTGCATGGCATCATCAAATCACACAAGAGGTGACCTCAGGGCACCCTAGATGTCCCTTTCCTGTCCCCCACCTCTGCTTGAATTCAGTGGACGAGATGTAGAGGATTTATTTCCAAAATACCTCCCATGTCGGTCCCTCCTTCCCAGCCCAGGACCACCGCTTGACGCTCAGCTCCCATCATCAGAACTTGAACCAGCTTGAGGGCCTTCTCCCAACCTCCCAGCCCCTGGTCTGGCCACCTGGGACTCTCTGCGCCAGGCACCTCGTGACCTGCCTCTGGCTCTCTACTGGGTGGGAATCCAGTCTGGGACAAGCTCAGAAAGATGGTGGGAGCTGTTCAAGCAAAGACTCTGGGGTGAGAGGCAGAGTGGTAACCCTTACAGCAGAGGAAACAGGTGTCCAAGGGTCCTGACTTTAGGAGAGGCCCAGCGTTCCCCAGAAGCACCGGATGAGGCTCAGACACAGTGAGAAAGCTTCCTCTTCAGAGCAATGAGAGGCGCCAGAGCGATGCAAGCAGGTCAGAATTTTTTAAATCGCTTGGTAAAAATGCTTCAGTAAAGAAGATTCAGTTCAGTCGCTCAGTCATGTCCAGCTCTTTGCAAAAGCACACCAGGCCTCCCTGTCCATCACCAGCTCCCGGAGTTTACTCAAACTTATGTCCACTGTGGAGAAGGCAATGGCACCCCACTCCAGTACTCTTGCCTGGAAAATTGCATGGACGCTGGAGCCTGGTCCCGACTTCACTTTCGCTTTTCACTTTCCTGCATTGGAGAAGGAAATGGCAACCCACTCCAGTGTTCTTGCCTGGAGAATCCCAGGGACGGCGGAGCCTGGTGGGCTGCCGTCTATGGGGTTGCACAGAGTCGGACATGACTGAATCGACTTAGCAGCAGCAGCAGCAGCAGCATGTCCATTGAGTCGGTGATGCCATCCCACCATTTCATCCTCTGTCATCCCCTTCTCCTCCTGCCTTCAAGCTTTACCAGCATCGGTAATGAAGAAATGACGGATAATTCCCTGACATGATAAGATACAGCTATCTTGACCTGAAAGTCAGCAGCTAGCATGGGCACAGTAACAGCATTTCACTACTCGGGAATAAGACAGAATGTCCACTATCATTGGTCTCCGAGGAGCTGGCCAACACACCTGAGTGAGAGAAGGAAATCAGAGATTTAAAGATTGGGAAAAAAGAAATAGGCTTATCACTATGCGCATGTGATATTCTGGCATAGCTAAAAACTCCAAAAGAATCCACTAAGAAACTATGCTTACCACTAGAGAGTTCAGGAAGAGCAAAACTTTGTATACAAACAATGACCAGTTTGAAGAGGTATTGAAAGAACAGGCCTCCGATTATAATAGGAACAAAAGAGGGAAATTCTTAAGAATAAATGTAACCAGATTGGACAAGATCTGTATGAAGAGAATTTACATTAACCTGGAAGACACAAAAGAAGACGAAAAGTCTATTCCCAGACCGAAAGATTCAGTAACATAACTATGTTGATTCTTCCTAAATTAATCTAGAAATGTAAAATGCAATCCCAATAAAAATAATGGTTTCTTTTTTTAAAATCAGAACAATGTGATTTTGGAGTTTATATGAAAAGATCCCTCCGGCTAGTGTGTGTGCACGTGTTCAGTCGCTCACTTGTATCCAAGTCTTTGTGATCCCAGGGACTGTAGCCCACCAGCCTCCTCTGTCCATGGGATTCTTCAGGGAAGAATACTGGAGTGGGTTGCCATTTCCTCCTCCAGGGGATCTTCCCCACCCAAGGATCAAACCCGGGTCTCCTGCATCTCCCGCATTGGCAGGCAGATTCTTTACCACTGTGCCACCTGGGAAGCCTTCTGGCTAGTGTGGCTGGGGGACCTTAAAGAGTGAAGTGGAGGGTGTGGGTGGGGTGGGCAGGGGTGAGCTCGACCTTGTAGTGGTCCCAGGTCCCAGTAAGAGCTGCAGAGAGCTGGGCCTGGGCCCGTGGAATGCAGAGAAGGCGTGTATCTGGGAGATATTTATCAGGACTTGGTGAAATTCACAGGACCTGGTGATCGATGGACATGGGAGGTACAAGAGAGAGAACCAATGATGACTCCTGATTTGGGGTTTGTAATATTTAATAATTAACCAAATCTCTTACAAATGTACCACCTCTTCACTAAAATCACTGTTTGTGGCGGTATTTCTGGGCCTCGGGCCTAGAACAGACTTAACAAGGCCCTGCAGAAAGGCTTTGTAACTGGTTGTTTGTCCACAGTAAAGTGAAGCACTAATTCTGTTTTCTGACTCTGTTAGTTAGGCGTTCGGTGTCGATCATGAGTGGACAGAATGGTCTCAGCCTCAGAAAACCTGCTGATCTTGTTTGTTCTCTGTTTTCCCCCTTGTAATTCAAAATTGTGCTAGGAAAGAAAAATACAGGGCAGTGATTATGAGTTGACCTCATCAGACTCAATGCTTACTTTTGCTGGGGCTGTACACCATCACCACCAGATCTCTACTCTTTCTGCTTAATAAACAATAAATCCTTAATCTTCAACAAAAACCCTCATTTCCACTGTCTGGCATTCTGTCAGCAGCAGTCTGCCTTGACGGTTTGCTTTTTCCCCTCCGCTCATAACTTTTCCCAACACATTTTCAAACAGAACAATGTGAGTTTAAACATATCACACAGTGGTTGCCTCTCAAACATCTACCGGAAATCATTTCAGTGACTGTGTTGCTTGATAGGAAGGAGGATTGTATTTGTTTTCAGCACAAGGCTGTGTCTGTTACAACGCAGGTGAAAGAAGCCTGTGCCTTGGAGGAGACAAGTTCAAACCCAACTGACCTCGAGGGTCAGCCAGGTCGGCTTGCTTCCAAGTAGACATAGGGCACTGATGGCCCGGCCTGAACGCAGATCGCTGGGTGAGCGGTGGGGAGGGGGCTTAGTAAATGCAGATTCCTAATCTACAGCTTAGGGTGGAGGCTGGGATTCTGCATGTCTAATGAGCTCCTAGTTGATGCCTTCCTGCAAATCCCAAGATGGCACTTGAAGCACCTAGAGTTTAGCCAGGTTCAACAACTTAGAAGCTGTATTTCTCAAAAGTTAACCTCGAGGACTCCCCTGGCAGTCAGTGGTTAAGACTCCAAGCTTATAATCCAGGGGGCACAGGTTAGATCTTTGGTCAGAGAACTAGGATCCCAAATGCCACGAGGCCAAGGTAAGGAAAGGTAAGGAAAGGTAAGGTAAGGTAAGTAAGGTAAGGTAAGGTAAGGTAGGGTAGGGTAGGGTAGGGTAGGGTAGGGTAGGGTAAGGTAAGGTAAGGTAAGGTAAGGTAGGGTAGGGTAGGGTAGGGTAGGGTAGGGTAGGGTAGGGTAGGGTAAGGTAAGGTAAGGTAAGGTAAGGTAAGGTCGCTCAGTCGTGTCCGACTCTTTGCGACCCCGTGGACTGTAATCTACGAAGCTTCTCCGTCCATGGGATTCTCCAGGCAAGAACACTAGAGTGGATTGCCATTTCCTTCTCCAGGGGATCTTCCCAACCCAGGGATCGAACCCGGGTCTCCCACGTTGGAGGCAGACGCTTTAACCTCTGAGCCATCAGGGAAGCCCAAACAAAAAAAAATTTTTTTTTAACTTTAAGGAAAAAAAGTGAACCTGTTGATTGGAAGTCATTCTCCCAATTTACATAATGGAGACTTTACCACTCTTCTATGTCAAAGAACCTCAGATATAACAAGTGAAAGCTTTAAAGTCTCTTCAGACTTCCACCAATATCTGCAAGTCAGAATACTCCTGCCCAATCTAACCTAGATGTTATATTTGCTAAAAAGAATCATACTCAGGAAATCCTGCAATACTCAGCAAAGCCTCACCCACTTGAATGAAAGAGACGCTTGAATTTAGTATTTTAAAAATACAGTCAGATTTCTTACTTTCAATTTCAAGGGGTAAACAAATTTCAGGAGTTGGAAAAACAGTTTGCTCTTTTAAATATTTCATATATCTTCCTCTGGATGTTTGTCCTATTTCATTTACAATCTATGAAAAGTAAAATATCTCAGCCATTCCAGATGTTGTATGAATTATCACAAATTCTAAATAAAAGGAAACAGAATTTCAAAAGTGCTCCTGCATATAAAATAAAAAGACTCTAACACATAAATATGAGTGTCAGTTCCTTCATTAGAAACCTGTCCATTGGCTTCATTTTACCCGTTTTTGAGGTGGAAAAACGAAGGCCTATTGTCACAGAAGAGATGACTAGAATCCAGGGTCAATACTATTTTCAGGACCTTATTAAGCTAAGGAATGCCAATGGCATTAAATTCTACCCATTCAAGTACCAGCTGTCTTGAGGGAAGGTATGTGTGTCTCTTGACAAACCATCTCACAGTCTAGTTGTCTGGCCTTGAGAAACAGAAACATTTCCTTATCAACTGAAAAGAGGAATGCACAAGAGAGTAAACCAACTGCTTTTTAAAAAGAGGGAAGTGAAGTAACTGAAAAGCATACATTTAAGCTGTTTTGTTTTTTTCTGAAAGCTACACAGATCCTTACTCCTGCATACAAAAGGCCACCAGGGTAGTCAGATTATGAAAAGAGTCACTCTAGTTCACAAAGAAATGTGCAAAAGAATAAAAAGGTACAAAATATAAAAACCTAAACTCAAAAAAAAAGCACAGAATAGGTCTATGCAAATGCCTCACACATACTAGCTCTTCCTCCTCCTGGTCATCACAGTTTACCATGCCTGCTCTGATAATGGGGGCCGAGGCGGGGTAGTACTTAAAAACATGAGACATCTTTAAAAATCATTAAATAAAAATAGACCACACAGCATGCTCAAATAATAATGACCCATGAGAAGTTTTTAATTAACTTGGGTTTTATTAAGACCAGTAACCTTCCACTGAACACCTTCCCACCATATAATCAGAGCTAATTGCTTCCCTTGGTAACACCACGCCACAGGCTGAGTTTACCTTCACAGGAGTGAACTGGTCTCCTGCTATTCACTTAAATCTGGGAAGGGTGGGATGGAGGTGCAAAATTCAGAAGTGGAGATGCAGGTTTGTTTTTTCCTTTTTTTTTAATAAATCCTGGAACATTCATTAGACAGGTATGGGAAACGTCTAGCAAAGAAAAAAGGGTTGGCATTGCTTCTCGAACAGTAACACTTGGACAGATGTCCACATTCATCTTAAAGACGTGGAGAGTTTTCTGACACTCTGCCCTCAATGCATGTTTTGTCAGCCCTCTCCACCATGACCCACCTGTCTTGGGTTGCCCCCCAGGCATGGCTTGGTTTCACTGAGTTAGACAAGTCTGTGGTCCTAGTGTGATTAGACTGACTAGTTTTCTGTGAGTATGGTTTCAGTGTGTCAACGTGGTCCACTGGAGAAGGGAATGGCAAGCCACTTCAATATTCTTGCCTTGAGAACCCCATGAACAGTATGAAAAGGCAAAATGATAGGATACCAAAAGAGGAACTCCCCAGGTCATTATGTGCCCAATATGCTACTGGAAATCAGTGGAGAAACAACTCCAGAAAGAATGAAGGGATGGAGCCAAAGCAAAAACAATACCCAGTTGTGCATGTGACTGGTGATAGAAGCAAGATC
>SJYX01000399.1:345895-364546 GCA_006410675.1 Oreotragus oreotragus | reverse complement strand
GAAGTTAAATAAGCAGGGTGACAATATACAGCCTTGACGTACTCCTTTTCCTATTTGAAACCAGTCTGTTGTTCCGTGTCCAGTTCTAACTGTTGCTTCCTGACCTGCATACAGATTTCTCAAGAGACAGGTCAGGTGGTCTGGTATTCCCATCTCTTTCAGAATTTTCCACAGTTTATTGTGATCCACACAGTCAAAGGCTTTGGCATAGTCAATAAAGCAGAAATAGATGTTTTTCTGGAACTCCCTTGCTTTTTCCATGATCCATCAGATGTAGGCAATTTGATCTCTGGTTCCTCTGCCTTTTCTAACACCAGCTTGAACATCAGGAAGTTCACAGTTCATGTATTGCTGAAGCCTGGCTTGGAGAATTTTGAGCATTACTTTACTAGCATGTGAGATGAGTGCAATTGTGCGGTAGTTTGAGCATTCTTTGGCATTGCTTTTCTTTGGGATTGGAAAGAAAACTGACTTTTCCCAGTCCTGTGGCCACTGCTGAGTTTTCCAAACTTGCTGGCATCTTGAGTGCAGCACTTTCACAGCATCATCTTTCAGGATTTGAAATAAGGATTCCTCTATTGCACATTTCCTGAGAAGTGGGTAGCTCTAGTCCATGCTTCTCTTCTGAGCGAATGATGCTGAGGTCCTCCCAGCTGGAAGTCTAGCCTGGACTGCTCAGTCTCCCTAGCAAATTCCAATGTATCTATTTGCATCACCTGCCATTGCTCTATTCTAATTGTCCATCACAAGAGCTTCCTAACTGGCCTGTATGAATCCGCTGTGTCAGATGCCCTTCCTTCGGAGTCAACTTTCAGAAAAGCACATCTGCTCAGCAGCCCAGCAGCTCCTCCCAGCCTTCCGCCTTTCCTCTTCTGCACCCTTGCTGTGGGTTCCCTTTCCTCCTAGGATATAGATTAGCATCTCTGTCATATTCTTCAAGACCCCTAATGTCTGGTTCCTAACTATCTCTCCTTGTCCCACACCAACCTCCTGCTTCTCTGAAATTGAAAGTCACTCAGTTATGTCCAACTCTTTACAGCCCCTATACAGTCCATGGAATTCTCCAGGCCAGAGTACTGGAGTGGGTAGCCTTTCCTTTCTCCAGCGGATCTTCCCAACCCAGGGATTGAACCCAGGTCTCTCACATTGCAGGTGGATTCTTTACCAGCTGAGGCGCAAGGGAAGCCCTGCTTCTCTATGTTGGGGAAAACTGGACTTTTCTCTGCTGCCATGGAAGTCAGGCTCTGCTCACACTCTTTTCTCTCCCTGCAGCATTGTTCCCTCCATTCTGAGTTAATTTTACTATTCTTCAGATCTCACTTGAAGCACTTTTTTTTTTTTCAAGCAAGCCTTTCCTGAACCTATTCCCTTTTCCAGCAAATGTGATGCTTTCTGTGAAATGCTCTCATAATACTGTTCTTTTGCATTGACATTTGCACTCCAATCCTGGCTCAGACATATGCAATTCTGTCACCTGGGAGAAGTCTCCTAGCCACTCTGGGCTCAGTTTCTTTCCTGGCAGAGTAGGAATGATGATGTGTACATCATAGATGCGCTCTGGGAGTCAACGGCAGTAACGCTGAACAAATTCTGTTTTTACTCGCAGTGAACCTGCATCTCCAGTGCTGTGGGGAGGGCTTGGTTATTCCACACACACACACGCCCATGTGCACACATTCTCACACACACACACACACACACACACACACACACACACAGAGCTTTCTTTTCCATGTGGGGTACCTGGGGAGTGTTCAACAGCTTTTTATTCAACCCACAGTGGATGAATCTTGATCCTGTTATACAGGGTGAAGTTAAAACACACACACAAATATTGTGTATTAATACATATATATGGAATCTAGAAAAATGGTCCTGATAAACCTCTTTGCAGGGTAGGAATAGAGATGCAGATGTAGAGAACAGACTTATGGACACAGGGGTAAGGAGAAGGTGAGATGAATTAAGAGGGAAGCATTGACATATATTGACTACCATGTGTAAATAGACAGCCAGTGTGAAGCCATAATACAGCGCAGGGAGCTCAGCTCGGGGCTCTGGGATAATCAAAAGGGTGGAATTGGGGGAGGGCAGGAAGGCTCAAGAGAGAGAGGATATATGTATATTTATGGCTGATTCATGGTGTTGTACAGAAGAAACCAATACAAAATTGTAAAGCAATTACCCTCCAATTAAAAATAAATTTAAAAAAAGTAATCATCTGAGTTTGGAGGAAAGAAGAAAAGCATTTAAAAAACTCACCCTGCTTATTCCTCTATCATGTGCTTCTTTAAACTAGTGGTTAGAACCACAGATGCTTCATCACTGTTTCCTGGGTTCAAGTTCAAATAGCACTGTGCTTGATGTGTAAACTTATATAGCTTATTTGTTGTCAGTCCTCTTTAAAATGGAAATATGCAGAACTTAGCTCAAAAACTTGTAAGGGAGAGGAAATTAATACATTAGAATACTGTCCAGTTATAGTAAGCATTATGTGGGTGGTTCTAGCTGACATTACAGATCTGCGTTTACCTATCTTGAAAATGCAATTAACATGGTTTTCTTTTCATGATGCTATGAAGGGGCTCTTAGAATTCTGAAAACGCACTGGAAAATGAGTGAAAGAGAAAGCAAGTCAGCACAGAAGTCACCTTTTTACATTATTTATGTATCGTGTACATGAAAGTTAGGCAAGAGTGAAGAAATCCATTTGTTTTCATGCCTGTTATAAGTCAGCTTTTAGGGCCATGCATAGAATGAAACTGACATATTATGCCAAGCAATATCTTTCTTTCTCTTCAATATCTTTCTTCTGACCAAGTTTCTGTATATTTTTCAGGATGTTTACAGACATATAAACAAAGTCTTCAGACCCTGTTCACTGAAAAAATATGCTTGGGAGAGGAGTAAATTAGAGAACGAAATGTTTTCATTAAGTGCGATTAGTTACCAGGAGTGGGACCCAGAAGTTCCTCTCATTCATTTTCCTCGGAAAACCCTGTGAGTTGTAGAAACTCACCATGTCCTTGTGGTAGACACAGGACTCATATGTTATTTGCCCTTTCCCCAAAGAAGGCATCCTCTTTAATCCATTCGATTTTCTTTTTTTTTTTTTTCTGTTACATCTCTTAAAACAAAGAAACAACAGCAACAGAATTATTATTTCCTTTGAGGCATTTCCCCTTCTTCATCCTTAGCAAACCTGGCTGAATCAGAATGAACATTTCTCTACAGAGAAACAGAAATTTGGCCACACTTTCTGGAACCAAAGAGACACAAACATGCCTACTTATCTTAAGTATATTTCTGGAATGAACCGAACTTCCTTTTCTCCTTGTCTGGCCAACTCTTATTCTTCAGTGTTTAACTCAGATGTAATCTCTTCCAGAATGCTCTCTCTAGCTTCCCCTTACTCCCCTAGGAAGGAGTTCTATATTGTTTGTGATACTCTAGTCATTATCGAAGCTAGCATCAACTTGGCACTGAGTGTATTTATTATGCCACTGCTATTATAGTGGCCGATAGAGCAGTGGTGGAGGGAGAGTCAGGGGAGATGATAAGTTTTTCCAGAGTAGAAACAGTTAGCTGGCTCTTCCAGGGGAGTCTCCAGAGAATGCTGGCACTCAAAAATTAAATTCTATGAGAAGTCTTCCGAATCCTATTCTCTCCCTTGCTGAGTTATTCAGCCTCTTTCTTAAGTTCACAACGCAATTTCCCCACCTCTATCTAAGCTATTATCATCCTGGTCTCTGATAATCTATTTTTAAGTCCTCTAGTACAAATCTGTAAATTCCTTGTGGGCAAAAGTTTTCTCTTATTCATCTCTGAATCTGTGGTTCTTAGCAAAAGGCCTGACATAGAATAGATATTCAATATATATGTTGTGGTCAGAAATAAAAATGAATGGAGGGAGATTGCAGGGGAAGCTGAAGCTGCAGAAGAAAATGGGTATTAGTCACAGCAACTGGAATCTCCATCTTCCCAACCCCACTTCTGAAATATACTGAGATATCAAGTTCTCCATCTCTTTTCAGGGACGCAAGAGGGGAAGGGCACACACGGTTGGATTTTTGTATTGTTTTTTAAAAACATTTGTTTGGTCGTGCCAGGTCTTAGATGCAGCTTGTGGAATCTAGTTCCCCAAGCAGGGATCAGTCCTGGGGCCCCGGGATTGAGAGTGCAGAGTTTAAGCCACTAGACCACCAAAGTCCCTGTGCTGCTTTTAACATCAGCTCTGTGCTACCATGTCTGGAGGAAAGCATATGTATGCCCTCTGATCTGAAAGGATACTCAGTTCCCATCCACAAATGGTTCTGCATTCTCCACACACAACACACACACACACACACACACACACACACACACACACTTAAATTAAATCTGTAATTTAAAAGATCAGTGTAGGACAAAAATCTGCCATATTCAACATGGGTGACAGATAAAAGAGGTCGTGAGAAGTTTTGTTTCTTTCTCAGTAGAAAACTGAGTGTTTCAGTGAGGAACTGGCTGTTTTTCATTCAGTGATCTGTAACTCAATACCTTCATCATTTTGAGGAGCTTGCATGCAAGTTGCTTCAGTAGTGTATGACTCTTCATGACCCCGTGAACTATATAGCCCTCCAGGCTCCTCAGTCCATGGGATTCTCCAGGCAAGAATACTGGAGTGGGTTGCCATGCCCTTTTCAAGGTGATCTTCTCCACCCAGGGATTGAACCCAGGTCTCTTAGCATTGGCAGGTGGGTTCTTTGCCACTAGCACTACCTTCGAAGTCTAGGTGAGGAGCAACCCTGCTCAAATGACCTCTCAAAGTGCCTCTGGGATCCAAACGCCACTCTACATGCAACTAACTTTTATACTGCTACCTTTATACTATAACCTTTGGACACTACCAATTCTTAGAGATGCTACAGAACCAAGCCCACCTTAGCTTCCTGTAATCAACCTGATCGAATAAACAGGTCTTTGACCACAAAATTATTTCAATTTTTATATTTTGCTTCTGGGTAAAGGCTCCTCTGTTCATGGGATTTTCCAGGCAACAATACTGGAATGGGTAGCCATTGCCTTCTCCAGGGGATTTTCCCAACCTGGGGATCGAACCCAGGTCTCCTGCACTACAGGCAGATTCCTTACCATCTGAGCCACCAGGGAAGCCTTTCTGAGTAACGACAATGTTTTATTACATGTCATTGATTTATATATTACATATCTCTTCCCTACATTTAATATGTCTTCCCAGTCTTATCAACTTAAAACAAACTCTTGTCTTTCTTTCCAAGGGCTTTTGTTGTGGTTGTTTTTGTTCCACCATTTAACTAAAGATGTTGTAAAACTGTACAAGCAAATCTCAGAGACATTGCAAATTTAGTTCTGGACCACCACAACAAAGCGAGTCGCATGAATTGTCTGGTTTCCCGGTGCATATAAAAGTTATGTTTGCATTATCCTGTAGTCTACTGAATATGCAAAAACTATGTCTAAAAAAGCAATATATATGCTTTAACTTAAAAATACTTCATTGCTGAAATATGCTAACCATCATCTATCCAAGCCTTTAGCAATTGCAGTGGTAACACTGAAGATCACTAATCACAGATCTCCATAACAAATATAATAATGGAAATATTTGAAATATTGCAAGGATCACCAAAACGTGACAGAGACCTGAAGTGAGAAAATGCTGTTGGAAAAATGGTACCAGTAAACCAATTTGCCACAAAACTCCAATTTGTGCAAAACAAACAAACAAAAATGCGATTATCTGTAAAACATAATAAAGCAACATGCAGTAAAATAAGGCCTGCCTGTATGCCAAAACTTATGAGATTTACTGGAATATCTAGACTTTGTTAAAAACTCTGAAATAATCATTTTAATACTTTCAGACAAATATCTAGTTGGAAACATTCTTTTCAAAATAATAGTTGTACATGATCCTATATAAATGCCCAAGTTATTACTTTTTGCAAAACTGCCATAATTATGGCTATTAATATGATTATACATTAAATAAATGTGAAACTAGGTTGAAAACAAAGATGGACTTGTTTTCCCTTTAATATTCGTTTCATAATAACTAAAAAAAAACTGAATGATATAAGGGATTTTTACATTACTACATGTCTGAGATAAGGACAATATGCAATAAATAAGGGGCTTTCCAGGTGGCACTAGTGGTAAAGAATCTGTCCGTCATTCTGGGAGATGCAAGAGATGTGGGTTTCATCCCTGGGTTGGGAAGATCCCTGGAGGAGGAAATAGCACTCCACTCCAGTATTCTTGCCTGGAGTATTCCACGGACAGAGGAGTCTGGCAGACTACAGTCCATGGGGTTGCAAAAGAGTCAGCCTTGACTAAGCACACACACGCACACATGCAATGAAATGTTCTTCACGTCTAGAGGCTTCAGAGGAGAACTTGGCTAAAGAAGCTGACAAAACACCATTATTAGCTTAAGAATAGGGACTCAAGAGTAGTAGTTTCCCAAAGGTCTTGTTTTTTGGTCTCAAAGTTCTCTACCACTTCCAGATGCTTTGTGCATTTAAAAACAGGGGTTGTTAAATTCGAGAATGTAAGCCAATAACCACAACTTGGTAGCACCAGCCTAAGTGCAGCAGGAGAAAATGTTTTGTTGCAAATATGTGCACCTGGCTTCTTTATTACAATCTTAACACTGCACTGGTTCATCTCAGAAAAGAAGTGATAGCTGCTGTACAACTAGACTCCAAGAAATATGCTTTGTTGAGTATTTTTGGTTGTTGTTGTTGAGCATTTTAATATAAGATATTCTAAGAATTTTCACACAAATTATCTGAAATATTTGCAGAACACCCTGAACACCATCCCTGCTTTTCATCTTCCTGGGGTCTATCAGTTGTGTGTACACCAGGGAACTGTGAACAATGCATGACCCTGTTGATAGATTACAAGTCATCTGTGAACTTCAGAAATACATGGCAAGTTGTATATGTCTGCAATTTTTATGAGAAAGCTTTCATTATATTTCCATTGACCCTCTGAACAGTAAATTCTAATAAAAGTACATTTAGGCTTTGAATGAATGGTTCAAAGAGACAGACTGTTTTTATTAGTCACCTATTGCACGTCAAGCTCTTCACATCCGTTAATTCATAACATTCTCACTGTGGTATAATGAAGCAATTGGAATTATTTATGTTTTTACAGTTGAGAATTTTAGACTTTGAGAAGTTATGGAGTTTATGTAAGTCCTACAGCTAGGATATGACAGACTGGGCATTCCAACCCATAGCCATCTTCTCTGTGATGCATCTATTTTATGCTAATATCCACTGCCACTCACAGGAAAAATAATAGTTGTCTTGTGGATTTTTATTTTTCTTCCATTGTTGACTAACAGATAAAGAAAATTCTATATCGCACTTATTCTTTAAGAGGCTTACTATTTTTTGACCATCTATATTTGCAAGGGATTGTTTTACTAAGACTCCTCAGCCTCTACAGACATCTTCTGACCACACCATCATTGTTGTGCCCCATTCAGTGCAAACATTATAAACCCACTCCACACATGATTTTTCTGATTATTTTCTGAAACGGCTTACCCAGGGTTGCATTACTTTTTAAAAATGAACAATTATGACTCTTTATTTTTTGGCCACACTGTGTAGCATGTGGGATCTTCATTTCCTATTAGGGATCAAACCCACACTTCTTGCATTGGAAGATCAACGTCTTAACCACTGGACAGCCAGGGAGGTCCCAGGGTTGCACTACTTAATATGAAGGTTGTAACGCTGGTTGGTGGTGCTTGGTGAAAACCAGAACTCAAAATGTGTGTCCTACCAGAGTTAGACTAAAAACAAGGATAGATATTGTGGCATCTCATTTGGACACAAAACAAGCATTAGGGTGTCAAAGTTTAACTTGTAATAGAACCAGCTTTGTGATTTTTAATCTCTATTACACTTAGCCATTTGACCCATAGGAGACAAATGAAGTCATTCCTATGACTGGCTATGAAAATTGAGGAGATTTTGTGTGAAAGTTTTCTTCAACTTAGATCAGCAGGTCTTAGGGATTTTCCATCTGCTTTCAAGTAAAGTGAGAATATTCCATTGTTTTAGGTAATGACAAAGGATCTCATAAGTGATATAGCATCTCAAAAGTTGATTTCACCTTCATTTGTGCTTTCTATTCTAAAATAAAGTAGCTCATTCTCCTAGTTTATACTAATATCATTAAACACTGTAATTGCAAACCAAGTGACTTCTGGCAGTCACTAATTTCTTACATCAGTTACACATAAAGAGAACAGATGGAAACAGTTGCAACACTCAGAGGCCCCCGTATTTTTCTCTGTTAGCAGGCATAGGCACCCGTGGAATTTATGATTCCTTATTTCTCTACCTCCTGGATCTTACGCAAAGACATATTTCTATTGCTACAGCAGGATCAGAGCTATCTTTCATTTGCACAGGAACTTTCTCTAAGCAGAGTGGGGTTAGAACCTCAAGAAAGGTTAGCTCAGGAGGGCATGCTGATGGTTATGGCAATGGTGAATAGTTGGCTTTTATTCCTTCTGACCTCTTATATTTCCTGCTGTCTTTTCACAGCTATTCACAGGTAGTCCATTCTGATGCCCTGCACCTTTTGAATGGTTTTGTTTAGGAAGAATGAAACAATTCAGCTGGCATTTTCATCTAATGGACGCTTAGGGCATAGAGTGTTTTGAGGAGATACCTTGACATCTTTTGTAAAACTATCGACCAGTATCAAAATGTCAACACCCATCTCTTTTGTACCAGCCTTGGGGATGGATGGTCAGATATTTACTTACCAAGAATCAGGTGGGTTATAAGATTCTCAGTGGCCAAAAAAAAAAAAAAAAAATAGTACAGAGTAAAACTGAAAAAAGCAGAGTGGTAGAATTGATGGAATTGGTGTCTGACCATAGATCTTAAGTAGGAGTGGGGAGGGAGATGGCTTCTGTTCTTTCATATACTGAGAAAAGAATCTGGGTCTTTAACCTTTGCAATTGTAGGATTTAAGTTTATCTAAAAATATGTGCACTCTCTGTTAGAATGGAAATGAATTCCAGAGGTCTGCTAGTTTTTTGTTTGCTTTGATTGGTTTATCTTCTAAAATCGTAAAATAATTCTCTGATGACATATAACAAACCTTTGGCATCGCTCTAACAGGTCTAAATTGTCCTGGCTCTCAGCCAAGAATCTGAATTTGTAACATCTAGTGTTAGTGATAGTATTTTGGAGATACTTGGTCAAGTTTCACTATTACATGCTCTCATAGAATGGCATTTCTTTCCTTTATAGCAAGCTTATCAACTTTTCATGTTCCATTTATTGTAGGGACACTTGATCAATACCTGTTTTCCTTACTTGACATCAGTGAATATGACTTCAAGAGACTCCAACTTGTGGACACAGTGGGGGAAGGAGAGTGGAACAAATTGAGAGAGCAGCATTGAAATATGTACATTACCATAGTAAAATAGATAGTCAGGGGGAATTTGCTGTATGACACAGGGAGCTCAAACCTGGTGCCCTATGACAACCTAGAGGGGTGGGATGGAGTGAGGTGGAAGGGAGGTTCAAGAAGGAGGGAACATATGTATACCTACGGCTGATTCATGTTAATGTATGGAGAAACCAACACAATATTGTAAAGCAGTTGTCCTCCAACTAAAAATAAATAAAGTTATGTAAAAAAGGAGACTCCAACTATTTAAGTAGCTATTCAGCTTAGGTAAAAAAAAGAGAGAGTGTAGGATTCAAAGATTTAAACAAAAGGACTGAAAAATATACAAAGAACCATATATAGATATACAAGCACATACACTCAGGCAGGCATACACATTCATTTGCTCTGGTATAGCCACACAGGCTACCTAAACATAACAACTTTTCTTAAAAACACAGATCCTTTGAATTTGATATTTTCTCAGTGCATGGAATATTCTGTACATCAGTCTTTACATAGCTGGGTTCTCACCCTTTAGCTTATAGCCTGAATATAACTCCACCTCTGCTGAGCACCATATTTAGAATCCTTTCTTCTCCTTTCTCCTATTCATCCTTAGCATGTCTTCTTCTTCAGCTTTATAGCCCCCAAACCCAACACAGAGTCTGCCTTATACTAGGCACTCTATATAATTTTCTGTTAATGTCAGGCGCTTCCCTGGACAGGTAATTCTATTACGACAGTGAATGGTAGTTCCAGAGAGAATGCAGATTAAAACAGTGCCAGAAATAAAACATGTTCGTGTCCTCGAGAACCTTCTGTCTAGTGGGAGAGGACACAGAGCAAATTACACACACATGATGCAAGATAGGAGAGCATAGAGGGGACTTCCCTGGTGGTCCAATGGTTAAGAATCTGTCGGACGATGCAGGGGACGCTGGCTCGATTTCTGATCTGGGAATATTCCACATGCTGCAGGGCAACAAAGCCCATGTGCCACAACTACTGAACCTGTACTGTAGGGCCCTCAAGTTGCAACTCCTGAGAGCGCAAGCACCCATGCTCTGCAAGGAAGGAAGTCACCACAGTGAGAAGCCTGCACACCACAATTAGTGAGTAGCCCACGCTTATCACAACTAGAGAAAGCCCACTCATGGCAGCCAAGACCCAGTGCAGGCAAAAATAAATAATAAATAGCTTATCTGAGCCTTGATTTACTTATTTACCAAGTGGCCTATTGCTTTATACCTGCTAGGGTTTTTAATAGAGAAAAGTAAAGCATTTCCAAAGAGAGAGCAGTTACTCAATGAAGGTCCATTTCAGGACCTCAAGGCTTGTTCATTACGACATTTCTATGAAAATTGTCTCTTGCAGAGTTGTACAGAAAAGTATGAGTAAGAATAATTGGAGAATACCTATCTTACAAAACACACAATTATACACAATTAATACCCAATACACATTATAATGTTACATAGGTTTCAAGAGATATGACTTTCTTCCCTTTCCTCTTTGGTCAAATAATGAAGAAAATATCAATATTTCTATTTGTTACTATTTTTATTCAAGTGAAGAAAATAAATTGATTTGTGTGTTGATATGAAGTAATTATCTGAAGAAAATGTCCCCCTTCACAATGCCTAATGCCAGGGGTCTTGCATAAGAGTTTCATCTTTGCTCATCCCAGAATCTGTACATCCTACCAGTATATAAGAAAGAATTTTATTATCTACTTCAATCATACACTTCCTGATACAATTTAACACATGGACATTTTCTAATTGTAGAAATTCAACTATTCACTTGAATTTTCAATAAAATAAATGTACAATTGGATCCCTTGTATTCTGGCCTTGAGAAACCAGGCTCTGCCATCTTCAGCGCTTCTTTAAAAGCAGCATACAAATTGTTACACAGCTAAACATTGATAGCTAGTTACTTCCATTATCTATAAAAATCATTTTAGGAAAAAAAAAGTCCTATTGAATGGCCTTGTGAAGCACACGTGAGACTCTTATTTTCTTACAGAAGGTTTCAGAAAATACTTTAGTACTAACAAAAGTCGATAGTTGAAAATCAAAGATGAAGAAATGAACATCCATCCTGAAATAGGAGCTCTGAAAACAATCAACAATATTATAGTTTGGCTAAATTATAGTTAAAGATAGCATGCTTAAATACTCTCATTTTTAAAAATAATTTAAAAATAAGAAAAAGATTGACTTATTCAAGCATATAAATTTAGTATTACCCATTCAATTCTTATGCAGTCTAATTACTATCTGAAGGAAAGCTTTGCTAACCTTATGATCTGCATCAACAGGACTAAGGGAAATTGATGTATGCAAAGTAAATTTACTATGAAATAAAACCAGCAGTTATAACCTACTTCTGTTTGTACTTCCATGTAAAATTTTGATACTATCTAAAGCCCACTTCCCCAGATTTCTATAGTCAGTTTAAGTCAGAAAAATCCTCTTTGATTAGTATAGAACCTCTGCAAATTAATATAGATGAATGTACTTTAATCCTGAGGAGGTGTGAGACAAAATTTTCACTCAAAAAGTACTTTACCTTAAACTCAAAGGTCAGATTAAGTTGGGACATGAGAGAAGAGAAAAGTGGATTTGTGGAAGAATGGAGAAAATCATGAAGTGGGCTTACTTTGTGAACTTTGGTTTGGTTTGGATAGGGTCTCGTACCATATACTCAGATCTGTGTCTATCTATCCATCTATAACTACCTCTATCTATATATCACCATTTAAATATATCTATAACCATATCTATTTATTACCATATCTATCTATTTATTACCACATTTATCTATCACCATATCTATTATTGAGAGAATGACTGATTTCTAGGAACTGACTCACATAATCATCAGGTCTTAGTAAATCAAAATCTGTATGGTAGGCTGGCAAGCTGGAGACTTGGGGAACAGTTGTGGTTTGTGTTCAAAGGCAGTCTGCTGGTAGAATTCTTGTTCAGGGGAGGTCAGTCTTTGTTCTATTAAGGCCTTCAACTGATTGTGTGAGATATGTTCCCCCACTGTTGAGGGCAATATGCTTTATTCAAAGTCCACTGACTTAAATGCTAATCTCATCCAAAAAATACACTTACAGAAATATCCAGAATAATGTTTGACCAAATATCCAGGCACTGTGACTCAGCCAAGTTGCCATATAAAATCAACAATTATACCTTCTTGGTCTTTTCCCATGAATTTATGATCAGTTTTCATAAGACAGGAAAGCAAGATAGAAGTGGTTGGCATTTTAAATGTGTCTTTCCTTTTAACTGAAAATAAGGTCATTTTAGAGCCAATTAAACTGTTTTACAGGAAGATGCTTAAGCTTGTCCTCGTATGAAGTCACAATTGTAATTGCTAAAATCTAAATTTGGGTTTGTGTTTCTGAATTCCAACCTATTTTCTAGAGATAAAAAGAATAGGAAGATATAAGCTGATTTCTGGAGAAGAACTCTTTGACTCTGGAAATATGGATATGGATTATGTAGTCACCAAGGATAGATATCCAGTAAGCTGGATGTAAAACCACTATGCTGAGAGAAAAGGGGCATGCTTATTTATACAAAGCACTGGTGAAAGGACATTATCTGAAGAAGGAATCGCTACCTCTTTAAGACGGTTTCCCAGGATCTGGGTTATAGAGACTTCATCCTAGCTAAGACAAGCCACCGTGATTGACTAGTAGAAGACCGTAGGCAAGAGCACATCCTGTGGCCTGGAGGAACAAGGACATCAACAGAAACTTGCGGACAGGCTTAAACCCTCCCTCTTTCCATTTATTCATCTTTGGACAGGAGACTGGCTTATGCTGTAGCTCCTTAGTGTTCTCATATAATCCTTAGATTCTAAGGACAAAGATGGGACAGTAGAAGCAAGACTCTGAAATGAGATTCTTACCAATTTAGCAGGTAAGCAGTTTTAATATAATTTAAGGGAAAAAGTATAATAGTTTAACTTCTGTTATGTGATGTGGGAGCAGAGCATGGATGTCATTTCATCCACACAAAATTGTTCAAGCTTTTTTCCTTTCTTTCTTTTTAAAATTTTCCTCACTTTACAGATGACATTATGAATTTAGGTGCTAATAACTTATTTGAGATCACCCAGGAAAAATGTGGGAACGTTTAGATTTAGATTTTTCACAGGTTTTGACATCTTTGTGACTTGGTCAGTGTCATTCAAAATAAGTCAAAGTAATGCATAATCTTGAAAATGTGATTTTAGGACGTCCCTGATGGTCCAGTGGCAAAAACTCTGCACTCTCAATGCAGGTGGCCCAGGTTTGATCCTGGTTAGGTAAGTAAATCCCACATGCTTCAACTAAGACCTGGTGCAGTCAAATAAATAAATTAATTAAAATATATAAAAATGTGATTTTGTTATATTGTCCAAGGTGTTACTTATCAGAAAAGAAGATTTATTTTTCCTTTCCCACTGTATAAGATTGTTGCACCAGCCTCTGGTGCTTGATGGTCTTATTTCCAGAAACCTCAACTGTACACTGGTTCTCTGATAAGATCATAAATGTTCATCAGATTGTACATTATGTGTCATCAGCACTCTTTTGTTCATATGGGAGCTATCATTTTATTCATCAACACCCCTTGCAGTTAAAACTTTGGAAGATGGTTGTCAAAGTGTGTGGAACATTTATGGAGCTCAAGGCCAAAAATATGCATGTAGAACTGATCTCCATGTAACTGACAAAAATGTATGCATCTTGGAGCCACATCAATTTCAACTTTCAAAGACTAGTCCATAGTTGATTGTGAGCACTGAGGATTCAATAAGGGGAAAACAATGACATAGAAATTCCGTGCAGAGGAATGAAATTCCATTATGACCATGATGATCAAGGATTCATTCTTGTGGGAGGGTTGCCTTCTTTAATCAGGAAATTTAATATGCCATGCATGTTTGCATTAGTATATGGACTTTTAAAAAACGTAATTTATAGGGTAGATGTTAGACAATTTATTGTAGCTTGTATTCCTTATTAGCACGCAATACAGCTTCAGAAGTCTTTTGCAGAGAAATCTGTCTATAACACTGTTATCCGTTAGAAATGCACTGGCATACTCAATATTAGATAAGAAACAAATGAAAAAAAAAATTGGGAAGGTTCCATGTCTTTTTCCAACTGGTGTTTTATGGTGTTACATTCTATCATGACAGGGAAACAAATTCTGGCTTCTGGGTTTTTCAGGGTTATGAAGTTACAGTGTTTGCTTTCATTTCAAATGATTATATCCAATGGATTGTTTATTTAATGACAAGGGATTAGCTGCTTTAATTATAAAACAGAGCATTTGAACAATTGTCTTTTACCATATTCAAGGGCCTTTGAGTAGTAACCTGTTTAGCCAATACATTTGGGTCTTGACCCTGTGCTCAGTAGAGACGTATTGTGATGGGAACAGGGAGCCAAGAAAGATTAAATTCCTCCTTCTGTTATTAGTCATTTATCCTCCAATCACCTCAAAACCAACAGATAGAAACATGAATGGGCAGGGAATTCAGAGGTTTGGAAGGACTCAGTGGTCAAGTTATCTTAACATATACGTGTCAAGACAGAATGTATAGAACAGATAAACACTTAAACGTAAGAAATTCAACACAGATTTTGTGCTTGTTGCTGTTAGTTTCATCTGTGTCACTTATGTTCCTCACAGTTTTACAGCTTCAGGCAAGATTCATTGGAAAATTTTTCTTACACAATTCACCATCTCTACTACTTCCATTTTAGAGAAGAACAACATGAAACTTTGAGAGACCAAATAATTCTCCCAGTCAGCTCTTAAGTGATGGAGCCAGGAACACAAATTGTGTTGTTTTAAAGTCTATATTTGTTAGTCTGAAATGATCTTTGTTTCTTCTTTTTACTGTTGTTTTTCATTTTTATTTTGAAATAATTAAAAATTCACAGACATTTGTACAAATAGTACATGGAGTCCCATGGACCCCTCTCTTATCTTTTCCAATGGTAACATGCTATACAAGTTATTAATATCAAAGCCAGAAAGTTGACATGAGTATGATACTGTTCATTGAGCTACACACACCACTCAGTTACTACTAATTTTTAATTATACTGATGCAAATTCAAGTCATATTACTAGTATTAGGGTTTTATATTAGGAAGCAGCCTAGTAAAACAGAATTGCAGGTAATTTACAGACGAAGAACATCATAAGCACACACCAAACACTGAAAATGAATGTTCATTATAAGTCCAGCTTCAGAGCCTTGAGAAAAGCAGGTCTTAACAAGTTGTGACTACCTGACATTAAATAGAAATAGTCACATCACGGATCCAATTTTCTCTTAAGAGCAAATGTTCAGTACATTTTTTTTTAAATATAAAGTGGTCAGTGCCAGGCATGTATTATCTCCAAGTTATGAAGTTCAGAAAAAAAAATTGAAAATCAATCAAAATAAAAATATAGTGAAATAGAAGATATATAAACAGACATATGACTTCTGAGAGGATCATCTGAAACTTGCACAGCTGAATAGTCAACACTTCAGGCTTTTGTGCCCTGTGACAGAAGCTCTGGGATGGTTTAGGGGACAGAATTTCTACTTTTTCTATGTCTTTTAATAACCTTACTCAATGGGAATAACTAGCACACATTTTTCCTGAAAGAAAAGAATAGAGCTACTCAACTGATCTGAAAAATTAAAAAAAAGAGAGTTTGTATCAATACATTTTTTTTTTATTTTCCAAAAAATATCATTTAGACCAGAAGAGGGAAAACAAGTACATACAGTAAATAGCTGCCATAGGATTTCTGCTATTGATGGACAGCTCCCGATTAGTCAGAAGGTTTCTTTTCTTTCTTTTTTTTTTAGGAGACACTTTCAAAGAAATTGGCCCATCATGAAAGAACTCAGAGGAGAACAGGTGGTTTAAAAAGCACTTCTTACCCACTGGGAATTTTTGAAGGATCGAGTGGATGCATGGAGATGATGTGGAAATTCACTGTATCATCATCAATAAGGGGCCTAACAAGCTATTGGCTCAAGATCTTTCCGAGACAGAAAGTCAAGAGGGAATGGGGGAGGATGGGCTCTTTGTGGGGAGTGCAGTCCCCTCGCCCCAGCTCTTCCATGTTTCTGAAAACCAACTTCTTTATTCGTTTCCTTCATTTGTTTTCCTTCCTTCTGCGCTCCATGTTATTTTCCCTCTCCCATAAAAGTGACTTGACTATATACTCCTTAATGTAAATGCAGGAGACCTGGGTTTGATTCCTTGATCCCTGGTTCCTGACTCGGGGATTGAACCCCAGTCTCCTGCATTGCAGGCAGATTCTTTGCTGAGCCACCAGCAAAGCCCTAACATAAATACACCGTAGCTTTAATGTATTTGTCAATTTCCCTTGATTATGTGGGTGACTATAAGGGTAGTGATTGTACTGAATGTTCTCAGTACTGAGTATAGAACTTGGCACAAACTTAACCTGTAACAGAGCAACTTGTAAGCAGGTGAGTCTAGAACAACAATGCATGAAGTAAGAATCAGGAAATTCACATGCCAACTAAAAATGGTCACTTGCCCTCTGCCTCTACAAGGCTTAAGCCTCTAGCCACTGCAGTTGCTGACCTTCAGTACTCCTTGAAATTTCAGTGTGGAGATCAGGAGTGAGGCACTCTGTGCTCTGAGGGACACTGGCAAAAATAGGTTTTCAGAGTGTTAGATATTTTTGGGAGAAGATTTCATGCCCCTGATTTCTTGCATCTTCTCAAATCTAGAAAATAGGTTAAAAAATTAACAGAGCTATCTTCTTTGCATGACTAGGAGCAAGCTTTTGTAAAATGTGTGCTTGACAGCATGTATTAAGCTCACCAAGATTACATATATACTGACCTCCCCTGGAACCTCTTCAGAGGTACAGAGCTATCTGAAAGGCTGTGTCCCAGGTCTTACTCATTTTGCCCCCAAATAAAACTTTAACTCTCAGTTGTAATGTTGTACTTTGTTTTTTTTTTTGTTGTTGTTTGTTTGTTTGTTTTTCAGTTGACACGCATGCCTTGCTGGAATCTAAATTCCAATGGGATTGGTTCTTCCAGGAGATGAGTATGGGGGAATGTGGGCTTCCCATTTGGCCTTGTTTCATGGTCTCCACAGTCAGATTTTTTTCTCCCATTTTGACCCTTAAGAATTTCTTCCTCACACTTGGAACCTCAAAGCCCAACTCTTGATTCAATGGGGAAGTCACACAAATGTATCTGGGAATGGTACACAATATTAGTGTTTTAAATAGTAAGATCACTGACCTTGAATCATTGACCTTGATCATGAGCCTTGAATTCTGGTCCCTAAGTTATGTTCTCTGTGAATTTGAAAAGCTTTCTAAGCAGTAAAGCATATTCAATGATGATGTGCATCAGTTCAGTTCAATTCAGTCACTCAGTCGTGTCCAACTCTTTGCGACCCAAAGGACTGCAGCACGCCAGGCCTCCCTGTCCATCACCAAATGCCAGAGTTTACCAAAACCATCTCCAGGAGTTGGTGGTGCCATCCAACCATCTCATCCTCTGTCATGCCCTTCTCCTACTACCCTCAATCTTTCCCAGCATCAGGGTCTTTTGAAATGAGTCAGCTCCTCGCATCAGGTGGCCAAAGTATTGGAGTTTCAGCTTTGGCATTGGTCCTTCCAATCAATATTCAGGACTGATTTCCTTTAGGATGGACTGGTTGTATCTCCTTGCACTAAAAGGAACTCTCAAGAGTCTTCTCCAACACCACAGTTCAAAACCATCAATTCTTTGGGGCTAAATTTCTTTATACTCCAACTCCTACATGCATACAAGACTACTGGAAAAACCGTAGCCTTGACGAGACAGATGTTTGCTGGCAAAGTAATGTCTCTGCTTTTTAATATGTTGTCTAGGTTGGTCATAACTTTCCTTCAAGGAGTAAGCATCATTTTGTTTCATGGCTGCAGTCAACATCTGAAGTTATTTTGGAGACCCAAAAAAGTCAGTCACTCTTTCCACTGTTTCCCCATCTATTTGACATGAAATGATGGGACAAGATGCCATGATCTTAGTTTTCTGAATGTTGAGCTTTAAGCCAACTTTTTCACTCTCCTCTTTCACTTTCATCAAGAGGATCTTTAGTTCTTCTTCACTTTCTGCCATAAGGGTGGTGTCATC
>SJYX01000399.1:308597-345088 GCA_006410675.1 Oreotragus oreotragus | reverse complement strand
ATGATTATCTGGGTCATGAAGATCTTTTCTGTACAGCTTTTCTGTGTATTCTTGCCACCTCTTCTTAATATCTTCTGCTTCTGTTAGGTCCATACCACTTCTGTCCTTTATGGAGCCCATCTTTGCATGAAATGTCCCCTTGGTATCTTTAATTTTCTTGACGAGATCTCTAGTGTTTCCCATTCTGTTGTTTTCCTCTTTTTCTTTGCACTGATCACTGAGGAAGACTTTCTTATCTCTCCTTGCTATTCTTTGGAACTCTGCCTTCAGATGCATATATCTTTCCTTTTCTCCTTTGCTTTTCCCTTCTCTTCTTTCCATAGCTGTTTGTAAGGCTTCCCCAGACAGTCATTTTGCTTTTGTGCATTTCTTTTCTGTCTCCTGTACAATGTCATGAACCTCCGTACATAGTTCATCAGGCACTCTATCTATCAGATCTAGTCCTTTAAATCTACTTGTCACTTCCTCTGTATAATCGCAAGGGATTTGATTTATGTCATACCTGAATGGTCTAGTGGTCTTTCCTACTTCTTTCAATTTAAGTCTGAATTTGGCAACAAGGAGTTCATGATCTGAGCCACAGTCACCTTCCACTCTTGTTTTTGCTGACTGTATAGAGCTTCTCCATCTTTGGCTGCAAAGAATATAATCANTCTGTATAATCGCAAGGGATTTGATTTATGTCATACCTGAATGGTCTAGTGGTCTTTCCTACTTCTTTCAATTTAAGTCTGAATTTGGCAACAAGGAGCTCATGATCTGAGCCACAGTCACCTTCCACTCTTGTTTTTGCTGACTGTATAGAGCTTCTCCATCTTTGGCTGCAAAGAATATAATCAGTCTGATTTTGGTGTTGACCATCTGGTGATGTCCATGTGTAGAGTCTTTTCTTGTTTTGTTGGAAGATGGTGTTTGCTATGACCAGTGCATTCTCTTGGCAAAACTCTATTAGCCTTTGCCCTGGTTCATTCTGTACTCCAAGGCCAAATTTGCCTTTTACTCCAGGTGTTTCTTGACTTCTTACTTTTGCATTCTAGTTCCCTATAATGAAAAGGACATCTTTTTTGGGTCTTAGTTCTAGGTCTTGTAGGTCTTCACAGAACCATTCAACTTCAGCTTTTCAGCATTACTGGTTGAGGCAGAGACATGGATTACTGTGATACTGAATGGTTTTCTGGAAACAAACAGAGATCATTCTGTCATTTTTAAAATTGCATCCAAGTATTGCATTTCGGACTCTTTTGTTTACTATGATGGCTACTCCATTTCTTCTAAGGGATTCTGTCCACAGTAGTAGATATAATGGTCATATGAGTTAAATTCACCCATTCTAGTCCATTTTAGTTCTCTGATTCCTAACATGTCAATGTTCACCCTTGCCATCTCCCGTTTGATCACTTCCAATTTGCCTTGACTCATGGATCTGACATTCCAGGTTCCTATGCATTACTGCTCTTTACAGCATTGGACCTTGCTTCTGTCACCAGTCACATCCACAACTGGGTGTTGTTTTTGCTGTGGCTCTGTCTCTCCGTTCTTTCTGGAGTTATTCCTCCACTGATTTCCAGTAGCATATTAGGCACCTATCGACCTAGGGAGTTGCTCTTTCAGTGTCCTATCTTTTTGCCTTTTCTTACTGCTCATGGGGTTCAAGACCACAGTTTAGTCTTACTGACTATAGCCCTGTCTAGCTCAATGAAACTAAGCTATCCCATGTGGGGCCACCCAAGACAGATGGTCATGGTGGAGAGTTCTGACAAAATGTGGTCCACTGGAGAAGGGAATGGCAAACCACTTCAGTATTCTTACCTTGAGAACCCCATGAACAGTATGATGTGCATGTTATAGTGTTAGTGCAAATGTTAATCAGCATGATGTGTGCTAACAGTTTAGCCCAGGACCAGGTAGAGTATGAGTTTGGTCCCTGGGTCAGGAGGAACCCTTGGAGGAGAAAATGGTATCCTACTCCAGTATTCTTGCCTGGGGAATCCCATGGACAGAGGAGCCTGGTGGGCTACAGTCCATGGGGTCACAAGAAATCAGACATGGCTGAGTGACTGAGTATAGCACACAGAAGGCAGAATTTAGGTACCTCCAAATGTCACAACTGTGGTGTCCTCCAAACGTGTCTCTTCTACTTTGATTTTTCTAACCTTTTCTGGATAATTTCACTTTTTGTGAAGCTTCTTTTCTGCATGTTCTCTTTTAGTAAAAACTGTCTATATATCTGTAACATTTTTGCATCATAAAATCTTGAATTGGTATTTTTAAATATAAGAGTAATATATTTTGGAAATGAAATATCTTCAGTAAAGAAAACAATATTTCCCCTGTAGGAAATAATTTCCAGGGGCAGCATTTTAACTGAGATGCATTTTTGGGAGAATCAGTTTGGTCCTTAAAAATATTCCTGACTGCATTATATCTGGAGGAAGATTCTCAACTCTTCCAACTTTGTGGCCCATTATAAATATTTGAGGATTTTTTTTTTCCTGATGTGGGCCATTTTTAAAGATTTAATTGAATTTGTTATAACACTGCTTCTGTTTTATGTTTTAGCCTTTTGACTGCGAGGCATGTGCAATCTTAACTCTCCTATGTGGGGATCAAACCCATACCCCCCGCACTGGAAGGCAAACTCTTAACTGCTGTACCACCAGGGAATCCTTGGGAAATTTAAAATAGTTTGATTCTTAAGCTCCATCTCAGATCACTTAACTGAGAACTTCGGGATAATCTTGATGTGGGCTATAGCAATGAAAACTCAAAACAAAGCCATAAACAAAACTCCTCTTGATTCTAATAGGAAGCAAGGGGGAAGAACCTCTAATATCAACTATTGCATCTCAAAATTTATCAATAGTATATTGGCAGTATGAACTACTTGAGTGATTACCTGGGGCAGTTCATAAAGTGTGTTAATTTCTAGACATCAACAAAACACGCTGAATCAGAATTTCCGAGGTGCTCAGGGGAAATATTTTAGAAAAAAAAATCTTGGCTAATGCATGCATACCACAAAATCATTAACTTGACATATCTTTTTTTTTGTGATCAGCAGCAATCTTTTGATGTTCACTACATGGTTTTTGTTTGTTTGCTTTTCAGCAAAACTCCCATATATCCTGGCTCTTCCCTTTTCTCTTTGTAACAGTTCCTCAGAGCTAACCAAGAGGCTGATTCCTGGGCTACGGTCCTCAGTAACATCACTGAATACAACATAATTCCCAGCGTTAAGGTTATGCATTTTATTCAGTCAACAACTGTTAGGAAGCCACTTCTTTAATCTCCCTACTTCGTGTCTCTTGGGAGATTCTGCAAATATTAAAGTTCCCTGATGCAGACACTTGTGATTTCTTCAGGAATCTGGTTGTTGTTGTTGTTGTTGTTTTTTAATCTGCAAAGTGCTGATCCTCTAAGATTTTGAGGAAGTATGCAACCAAATAAATGTTCAAAGATTCTGACACATTGAGAACCCTCAATAAACGTTAAGAACAACTTCTTGTATAATGACTGCAATTGTTCTTGAATTTCTTTAAAGAAAAACCAACAGTAAGATTCACCAAAGAAAGGCAATGCCAAAGAATGCTCAAACTACCACACAATTGCACTCATCTCACACACTAGTAAAGTAATGCTCAAAATTCTCCACACCAGGCTTCAGCAATACGTGAAGCATGAACTTTCAGATGTTCAAGCTGAATTTAGAAAAGGCAGAGGAACCAGAGATCAAATTGCCAACTCTGCTGGATCATTGAAAAAGCAAGAGAGTTCCAGAAAAACATCTATTTCTGCTTTATTGACTATGCCAAAGTCTTTGACTGTGTGGATCACAATCAACTGTGAAAATCCTGAAAAGAGATGGGAATACCAGACCACCTGACCTGGCTCTTGAGAAACCTATATGCAGCTCAGGAAGCAACAGTTAGAACTGGACATGGAACAACAGACTGGTTCCAAATAGGAAAAGGAGTGCATCAAGGCTGTATATTGTCACCCTGCTTATTTAACTTCAATGCAGAGTACATCATGAGAAACGCTGGGCTGGAAGAAGCACAAGCTGGAATCAAGATTGCCGGGAGAAATATCAACAACCTCAGATTTGCAGATGACACCACCCTTATGGCAGAAAGTGAAGAGGAACTAAAAAGCTTCTTGATGAAAGTGAAAGGGGAGAGTGAAAAAGTTGGCTTAAAGCTCAACATTCTGAAAATGAAGATCATGGCATCTGGTCCCATCACTTCATGGGAAATAGATGGGGAAACAGTGGAAACAGTACAGACTTTATTTTTGGGGGCTCCAAAATCACTGCAGATGGTGATTGCAGCCATGAAATTAAGAGACGTTTACTCCTTGGAAAGAAAGTTATGACCAACCTAGACAACAATTTCAAAAGCAGAGACATTACTTTGCCAATAAAGGTCTGTCTAGTCAAGGCTATGGTTTTTCCAGTGGTCATGTATGTGAGAGTTGGACTGTGTACAAAGCTAAATGCTGAAGAATTGATGCTTTTGAACTGTGGTGTTGGAGAAGACTCTTGAGAGTCCCTTGGACTGCAAGGAGATACAACCAGTCCATTCTAAAGGAGATCAGTCCTGGGTGTTCACTGAAAGGACTGATGCTGAAGCTGAAACTCCAATACTTTGGCCACCTCATGCGAAGAGTTGACTCATTGGAAAAGACTCTGTTGCTGGGAGGGATTGAGGGCAGGAGGAGAAGGGGACTACAGAGGATGAGATGGCTGGATGGCATCACCAAGTCGATGGACATCAGTTTGAGTGAACTCCTTGGTGATGGACAGGGAGGCCTGGTGTGCTGCAGTTCATGGGGTCTCAAAGAGTCGGACATGACTGAGCGACTGAACTGAGCTGAACTGAACTGAAGATTCACCAAAAGAACAAGTTCCATACTGAGAAAATAATTTAGTCATTTTACCAAACAGCTTACTCTTATGTGTCAATATATGCATATATATGGTGTATCACCATATGTTTAAAGATATATGCATTCGTAATTTTATATACATATGACTATCTGTAATTTATTCTTGGGTACTTTTCACATCTTTTTATCAAATACAGACGAGTAGAGTTACAAACATGTGACATGAACTAGAAACGTCTCATCAGTGAGGCATTTGTAAAGCCAGGTATATAGAGAGATTATCATGTAGTTATATAAATATCCAATGGTGAATGAGATCATAAATGTAGGAGAGCTGGCTTATACATGACCATCTTCATCAGAATCCCAGCTAAAGTATTTATTTGTTAACTGTGAGACCTTGAAAAATTTGCTTAATTTCTCTGAGGCAGTTTTCTACCCTATAGGCAGGGGTAATGAATGATTTACCTAAACATATAGAATTTAAATGACATAATGCATGTAAAGCACTTGGCTAAATTTTACTGAAAACATCAGAGGTGCCAGGCACTCTGCTATTATTAGGAAAAGCACTTAGCCAACTCTATGGTTAGAGAAAGCATTTAATAATAGGGTGTTAAGGACTGAACTGTGTCCGCACAAAATTTGTATGTTGAAGTTCTAACTCTCAGCATTTGAGAATGTGGCTGTATTTGGATACAGGGCCTTTAACGAGGTGATTAAGTCAAAATGAAACCCTTTGAGAATGGACCCTAGGCCAGCATCACTGGTGTCCTTATAAGAAGAGGAAATGTGAACACAGAAAGGGACACCAGGAATATGTGTGCACGGAGGAAAGACCACACGAGGACACGGTGAGAAGGTGGCCACCTGCAAGTCAAGGAGAGAGCACTCAGTAGAAACCAGACCTTGGGACTCCCCTGGGGGCCCAAGTGGCTGAGACTCTGCAGCCCCAGTGCAGGGCGGGCTGCGTCAGGGAGCTAGATCCCACATGCTGCAACTAAAGATCCTGCATGCCGCAGTGAAGACTGACGATCCTGCGTGCTACAGCTAAGAGCTGGCACAGCCAGAAGGGAGGGAAGGAAGGAAGATGTAATTTTGAATTTCTAGCCTCCAGAATTGTTAGCAGATAAATTCCTGTTGTTTAAGCTACCCAGTCGGTGTTATTTTACTACGGCAGCCTAAAACACTGGTACACAATATAACTAGTTCCTATGACCTGGAGTCCGGCATTAAGCTGGTAGCAAAGAACCAGGTTAATTCTCTTCTTAGGGAATTTCCTGCAATGATGGTTTATGGAGATGCTCATCGTTCAGTGCTTTCAGGTTAAGGCTTCACCTGATATTCTGAGTCAACAAGGAAGTTTCTGCCAGCATCCTGTTACACTGGCTATGAGCCTATGATGAGGAAGGGACAGTTCCCAGTCTCCAGGCTTGGGCGTCTCTTTCTTCAGTCACAGGGCTTTGCAATGTGTGGATTTCAAACACCCAAGAGAGCCAAGGAATTACAGGAAAGATTTGTAAAATATTTCTTTTCTTCATGCCAATACAGAGGATAGTAACATCTTTTGACTTGTTAATTAACATGCAGTGGAAGATTGTCTGGGCTAAAATAAATATTTCCCCCTAAACACTACTATTTTTAAGGTGTTCACAGAGGCAATTATGATGTGTGTGCAATGAGCAATACACATATTTACTTGTGCATGTTGACAAAAATAGTGTAAATTTAGCAATCTTTTCAAACAATGCTAAAACTGTTCTATTATTATCCCAGACCGCGTAATGTTTGTATATTTTCAAAAGGTGTCTCACACTTCCTGAAAACATGGGTCTGATTTACACAGCATAAAGAATGCTATTGGAGAATTACTTACAGATGTTGATCACAATGATTTCAAAGCCATAATTCCTCTTACGGACACCAGCCATTTACTTAAAGTGTAGTCTATGAGGAAGATTCAACTAATCATGCCTCCAGTTAGAGAGTTCTGCAAAAGTAATTGCTCAGGCTTCTCAGGCCTGTGTTTTGTGTCAGGAGAGGGCCACATCTAATGATTTGTTGGACTTCTCCTTCCATAAAGATACCATACTCTTCTGTCCTCACAATCACACCCAGCTTTCTAAGACAGGGTGATACAGGGGAGTGTGGACATCAATCTCATGTTTCATATTCTGTTCTTGGAGGTAGCTGGATCTCACATCAACTGCAGTGCTCAGGTTCTCATCCCTTGTTGTCAAAAGAGGATGGTGGCAGTGTGGCAACGTGTGTCCTTAGAGAACCCTGTATACCTTCACCGCACACACATACTGCCCTGTCTATTTCTCTCTCAGCCACTCCTCTCTCATTGTCACCACTGAATGCTGCAATAACATCAATGCTATACGAACAATATTCGGAAAACAGTTAAACAGGATGGCATGATGTGATGGAAGGAATATACAACTTGAATCAGGAAGGCTGTAGGAAGACAGTGCCACTTGTTTGTTGGGTGAATCAAACAAGATCTTTCACTTCTTGGAACCTGCTTTCTCTCCTGTAAAATGGACATGATGGTATGTCCCAGGGAGCTTGTAAGGATCAAATGAGTCCAGAGATTTAAAAAAAAAAAAAAAAAANAAGACAGTGCCACTTGTTTGTTGGGTGAATCAAACAAGATCTTTCACTTCTTGGAACCTGCTTTCTCTCCTGTAAAATGGACATGATGGTATGTCCCAGGGAGCTTGTAAGGATCAAATGAGTCCAGAGATTAAAAAAAAAAAAAAAAAAAAAGGTATTCTGGTTCCCAGCTGGCCTGAGCTTTTTGTACCAGGGACTCTGAAATTTCAAAGCTTGAGGTAGATGAAAAGGAATCACATCAGAGGAGGCTAAGTTATTTTGCAATTTTGAGGGGTGTCTTCCTGGCCATGGGTGGTGAGACTGATGTATTTATGAAGGCCTGGGTGGTCAATTAAGGTCGTTAGCACATATTCAGTGCTTGCTATGTGCTGACACTGAGTGAGTATCTTATGTGCAGCCAATTTAATTTCCACAACCTTAAAAGAGAAACACTACTGTGTTTTCTTTTGTACAGAGGAAGCTACCATGCACAAGAATGCAAATAATTTCCTAAGAGTCACATAGGAAATAAAATAAACCATGAATCTTAGATTATAACTCACCTTAACCTGGATTTAGAGCTTACTCTCTTAAACTATGTGCTGGTCTCCGGTTCAGAGAATTGTGGCAGGAGGAGGGTCAGCAATAGGATGGGTGAAAAAAGAATCAGGGAGAGACCTGCAACCACTTTATTTTCCCTTTCATCTATTTAGTTCATTTTAAAACAATATTGAACTTGCATAAAAGTTGTGCATATCCTTTGTGGATATTTTTTCTTTTTCCTAAAATTACAAACTTGTTGTTGAAATGTCTATCACCTGCAAACATCTTCATGTGCATTTCCTACAATAAGCACATTCTTTTCCATGAACACAGTACAATCATCTACATCAGAAAATTAACACTGATCCAACAGTACCATTGAATCCTCAGACTCAATTCAAGTGTGGCTAGTAGATTCAAAGGTAGTCTTAGAGCAGAGGGAACCAGCCTAGAACTCAGTTCTCATAAAGAAAGCTGAGTGCTGAAAAATTGAGGATTTTGAACTGTGGTGTTGAAGAACACTCTTGATGGTCCCTTGGATGGCAAGCAGATCAAACCAGTCAATCCTAAAGGAAATCAGTTCTGAGTATTGACCGGAAGGAATGATGCTGAAGCTGAAACTCCAATACTTTGGCCACCTGATGCGAAGAATTGACTCATTGGAAAAGACCCTGATGCTGGGAAAAATAGAAGGTAGGAGGAGAGGGGGACGACAGAGGATGAGCTGGATGGATGGCATCACCGACTTGATGGACATGAGTTTGAGCAAACTCTGGGAGTTGGTGAAGGACAGGAAAGCCTGGCGTGCTGTGGTCCATGGGGTGATAAAGAGTTGGGCACAGCTGAGCAACTGAACTGACTGACTGTCCTCTTATTCTCTTTACCCTAAATCCATTCTTCTGCTTTATCATGCTCTTTGACAACCTTATTACTTTTGAAGATTGCAAGCCAGTAATTCTGGATAATGTCCTTCAATTTGTGTTTATCTGATAGCTTCCTATGATTAGGTTCAGGCTGTGCATCTGTGGCAAGTGTGCACCAAAACTGATGTTGCCTTCTTCTCATCACAGTTCATCACGTGATGCCTAAGCTCTCTGTCTCACTTCTGGTTGATGTTCACTGGGATCACTGGGTATAGACAGTTGCTAGCAGCCTTTTCCATTAAAAAATGCTCAGTTTCCCCATTACAATTAATATATATCTTATAGAGAACTACTTTGAAACTATAAATATAACCCAATTTTCACATAACTTTCATGTCCATTCATTTGTATACAAGTCTAGATGTTATTTCATATTTTATTCAGTGGGTTGTAATTGCTACTGTTATTATCTATTTTGATTCTCCAGTTTCCCCTTAAAAAAGTCTCCTGTGTTCTTTTGAAATGACCATCACCATGAATACTTCCTTACTTTTGGTGGACTTCCCTGGTGGCTCAGATGGTAAAGCGTCTGTCTACAATGCAGGAGACCCGGGTTCGATCCCTGGGTTGGGAAGATCCCCTGGAGAAGGAAATGGCAATCCACTCCAGGACTATTGCCTGGAAAATCCCATGGACAGAAGAGCCTAGTAGGCTACAGTCCATGGGGTCGCAAAGAGTCGGACACGTATGACCAGATATTCCTGGCTCATTATTTATTATTTATTTTATTCGTATTTATTTTGGCTGCATCAGGTCTTAGCTGCAGCACGGGGGAATCTTTACGGTGTGTGGACTTAGTTGCCCCACAGCATGTGGGATGTTAATTCCCAACCAGGGATCCAATTCAGGTCTCCTGCTTTGGAACAGAGATTCTTTACCACTGGACCACCAAGGAAGTCCCCTCTTGGCTCATCTGTGTGCCCATTCCCACCTGCCTGGATTCTGACAAGCTGCTCGGGACCACACAGCAACCTTCGGCCTGCCACAGACACCTACCTTTCCCAGTATGACCTGAATGGTCGGGGAAGAGAAGAGAAGTAAAGAAGAACAGGAAGTAAAGGAGCCCGCAGATTTGATAGAACTTGGAACTGGAAAAGAGAATTCTGGATAACTGTTACAGTACAGAGGCCAAACAAGTATGGCATATAAAAGTCACTCTCTAACACATTAAATGCTGTAAAGAGCAGGATGGCTTAAGTATCAGGTCCTAAGACTAGAGAGGCAGTTTGGTCCCAGTTTGTGAAGGACTATGAGCTTCTATTAAGCACAGAATCTGGGTCTGCTTCATTGGATCCACAATACATATTTAATGGATGACTTTTTAACGGATATTATGGATCTAAAATCACCATTGGGGAGGAGCCTGGAGAGAGAGATAACCTGTGAATCCTAGAAACAGAACTTTTATTCATGAAAGAATCTCCTCAACTTGGATGCTGGTAAACTCTTACTAATTCTTCAAGTTTCTACTCACCTCTTGTGAACCTTTCCTAATTCCCAGGCATCTTTTAAGTTAATCTGTCTTCTGGCAATATTGTGCATATTTGTATCTTAACACTGAATCACTAAAGTTAGGACTAATTGCTTTTGACAAGAAAAAGCAAACAACCATGACTTGAACAAAAGGAGAATTTTCTTCTCTCACATAATTTCACATAAAGGAGATTAGAGAGCTTCATTACCATCAGGATCTGCATCCTTATAATTTGCAGTTCTACAACTCTTAATATGTCACCTTACAGGCCAGTGTGGCCTCTGGAGCACCAGCCATTATATCTGCCATCCAAGAATCAGTAAGGAAGGAAAGATAAAGAAAAGTAGGCTATCTTTCTAAAAGGAAAATTCTTGGAAATTGCCCACAAAATTATATTTATTGTTAATTTAAAAAAAGTTGTTACAAGGTCATACCTCATTACACAGAAGAGTAGCTAATGTAATTAATTTATTGTTTTCACTAGTTTAGGTTCATATCAAGGGTTGTTTCACTAAGAAAGAGAAGAGGAATAAATAACAGTCCAGGCTGAAAACACTGGCATATATGTCAGCAGCATATTTTATATGCCCTTAGCACCATATTTTATATGCCCATTGCTGCTCCCAAGTTGGCATCATGCATTCATTTGTAAAGGCTTCCCTGATAGCTCAGTTGGTAAAGAATCCGCCTGCAATGCAGGATACCCCGATTCAATTCCTGGGTTGGGGAGATCAGCTGGAGAAGAGATAGACTACCCACTCCAGTATTCTTGGGCTTCCCTTGTGGCTCAGTTGGTAAAGAATCCAACTTGCAATGCAGGAGACCTGCATTTGATCCCTGGGTTGGGAAGAGCCCCTGGAGAAGGGAAAGGCTACCCACTCCAGTATTCTGGCCTAGAGAACTCCAGGGGCTGTATGGTCCATGGGGTTGCAAAGAGTTGGACACCACTGAGTGATTTTCACTTGCATTCGTTTCTATATTTGTTCATAGAAAAAAAAATGTGTGTTCAGCATTAAGTATAACTTACAGTTTTTCTGCAGTTTGGTAGAAGAGGTCAAATTTCAATATATTAAACTAAATGTTATGTTATGAACTCCTTCCAGATATGGATTCTCACAGGGTTCCCCTGCATTCCCAGCACCTTCTGCAGCCTCTAGCCCAAGATACACATGCAGAAACAATTGCTAATTAAATGAAGGAGAAGATTAAGAGCAACACAGAGTTTTCTAGAAAACAATATTTAAGAAGCTTCTATAATACATAACAGTCCAGTATCTGAAGGGAAATTCCTTAGGTTTAACTTCTGTCTCTGTCACTTAATAAATGACCCTGGGGAAATTATTTAACTTAATTTAGAATGGGAATGATAATAACTATTACTCATAGTGTTTCAGGGGGATCAAACTAGATGATATATGACAGGTACATAGAACAGTATATGACACATGGTAAACCCTCGATAAATTCCATCTTTTTCTAGGAGTTTTCTGCCTCTTCCTTATACTGCTTTCTTATGCCAGAATCACAGACTAACTCCATTGAGCCCAGTCCTAACGCTTCAGGACAGAGTATCAATAGCCACCTGTAAACCACAGGTAAAATGTTTACAGCGGGGACAGAAAGACCACCCTGTTCCCTGTGATGCTATCACTGATGCTACTTGTTTAGTTAAAAATTTTCTTTTATCCTCAATGGTGAAAAATTGAAAGCATTTCCCCTAAAGTCAGGAACAAGACAAGGATGTCCACTTTCACCGCTACTATTCAACATAGTTCTGGAAGTTTTGGCCACAGCAATCAGAGCAGAAAAAGAAATAAAAGGAATCCAAATTGGAAAAGAAGAAGTAAAACTCTCACTCTTTGCAGATGACATGATCCTCTACATAGAAAACCCTAAAGACTCCACCAGAAAATTACTAGAGCTAATCAATGAATATAGTAAAGTTGCAGGATATAAAATCAACACACAGAAATCCCTTGCATTCCTATACACTAATAATGAGAAAGTAGAAAACGAAATTAAGGAAACAATTCCATTCACCATTGCAACGAAAAGAATAAAATACTTAGGAATATATCTACCTAAAGAAACTAAAGACTTATATATAGAAAACTATAAAACACTGATGAAAAATTTTCTTAAAAAAGATATTGTTTTCTTGTAGAGTAATATTTTTCTGCTCACAACAAAGCTCTTTCTTAGGTGCAAATTATGATGGTTTTATCCCATTAAAAGAAAAAAAAAAAACAATTTAGTGGAGAAGAGGGAAAAAAATCCTAGAAAAGATTGTAGCAACTGTGGCGCTGAAGAAGACTCCTGAGAGTTCCTTGGACAGTGAGGAAATCAAACCAGTCAATCCTAAAGGAAATCAACCCTGAATATTCAATGGAGGCACTGATGCTAAAGCTGAAGCTCCAATACTTTGGCCACCTGATGTGAAGAGCTGACTCAGTGGAAAAGACCCTGATGCTAGGAAAGATTGAAGGCAAAAGGCGAAGGGGGCGACAGAGGATGAGATAGCTGGATGGCATCATTGACACATCAGACATGAATTTGAGCAATCTCTGGGAGATAGTGAAGGACAGGGAAGCCTGGTGTGCTACAGTCCACAGGGTCACAAAGAGTTGGACATGACTGAGCGACTGAACATCAAATATAATGAGCAGGACACTATCATTTAAAATCTGGAGACCCTAAGTTCTTTCATGAGATAACATTCTCTCTTCTGGTCTCTTTTTTCCCTTCTAAAAGAATTTCTCATCTCTCTCTTTTTCTATTTTTTTAAGAGAAAAGTGATTAGCTCCTACAAAGCAGAGTTTCACAGAAAATCCATCAGCTCAATGCTTTTTCCACCAAAGAACACGCAAGAAAGTAAGAAGGGTTGATGATTAGCTGCAACACTGTTTCTAACTCTTGTGACTCCATGGACTGTAGGCTCCTCTGTCCGTGGAATTCAGGCAAGAATACCGGAGCAGGTTGCCATTTCCTTCTCCAGGGTGTCTTTCTGACCCAGGAATCAAATCCAGATCTCCTGCACTGCAGGCAGGTTATTTACAAACTGAGCTATGAGGAAAGCCCAAAAGCCACTCAGTCACGTCTGACTCTTTGAGATCCCATGGACTACACAGCCCATGGAATTCTCCAGGCCAGAATATGGTAAGGAAGAAAAGAACTGGGTACCTGCTGTGTGTCTAGGCTGGAGACAACTAGTGGATCAGAGAGCAAGTTCTGTGGTTGAGAAGTCAGGGTTCAGGGCTTGGTCACTTACTCAAGAGTGGCTTTGAGAAAGTTACTTAATGTGTTGGTGCCTCAGTTTCCTCATCTTCAAAGCAGGGTGAATACCTATGACATAAAGGTGTGATAGGCACGCAAAATAATTGTTCCATGCCTGACACCTACCATGTATTTAACAGGGAGGGTGGTGGCCGAGAGAGTTTCAGAAAATTTCAGACCATAACAACAACAAAAACAAATACATGCTTAGGATCTATCTCAAATATTTTCATTTAAGTTTGTCATTACTTTTAAATCTTCCCAAGGGATTTAATAATGGAGCCATGGACTTTCCTGGCAGTCCAGTAGTTAAGATTTTGTTTTTCCTAAAAAGAAGGTATGGGTTCGATATCTGGTCCGGGAACTAAGATCCCAAATGCGGCAAAAACAGCTAAATAAATAAATAAATGCAGCCATATTCAAGAAGCATTGCACTTAGCTTAGCTCTTAAAACTTAGCAGCAGAATGGCTGGAAATACTTCCTGGCCCCCCATGTTTTATGTCCAAGGTGAGATGGCTTCAATGGTCCCCAGAGAGTTCCAGGTGGCCACAGAGCCTATGATAATTGCAACTGAAGATCAACCTACAACTGTCACAATAGGGTCATGTGGCCAACCTTTCCTTTCTCTGTTTCTCATCTTATCCAGCAGCCAAAAAGCTACTCTGTAGGAAGAATTCTATTAAGCAAATATATTTTGGGCTAACTTACCTCTGAGCTCTGGAAGACCATCTTGTCTTGGCTAGTGAGGTAATGCTCCTCTGTCCTTGAGACACTGTTGGAGTCCCATGACTTACAACAATGAGTGTGTTTGTATTATAGACAATACTCATCAAGGTGTGCTTGTGGTGGCCATTAAGGCATCCAATGGAGACAGCTCAGGCTTTCCATTCACACGAAGCCCGTCCTACCTCGGGGACTAGAGTTAAACACAACTACAGAAGCCCCAGCACCCTAGAGCCAGGGCTCCGCAACAAGAGAAGCCACCGTAACAAGAAGCCCACGCACCGCAGCTAGAGAAAGTCTGTGCACAGCAGCGAGGACCCAGGGCAGCCAGAAAGAAAGAAATGAGTAAAATTATTAAAAAAATTTTTTTTCACAGGTAATGTCTCCAAGCTTTGGAAAAACTAGTCATGACTCTCTGTTACTGGTAGTGACCAGCATATCCTGTAAACATGGGTATTCTAAACAACAGATTTAGTGAGGGGATACACACTTAAGATTAAGGCCAGATACCCTTGCAAAGCTGAGTTCAAATTCTCTTTCCTCCTCTCTATCAGTTCAGTCGCTCAGTCGTGTCCGACACTTTGGGACCCCATGAATCGCAGCACGCCAGGCCTCCCTGTCCATCACCATCTCCCGGAGTTCACTCAGACTCACGTCCATCGAGTCCGTGATGCCATCCAGCCATCTCATCCTCGGTCGTCCCCTTCTCCTCCTGCCCCCAATCCCTCCCAGCATCAGAGTCTTTTCCAATGAGTCAACTCTTCGCATGAGGTGGCCAAAGTACTGGAGTTTCAGCTTTAGCATCATTCCTTCCAAAGAAATCCCAGGGTTGATCTCCTTCAGAATGGACTGGTTGGATCTCCTTGCAGTCCAAGGGACTCTCAAGAGTCTTCTCCAACACCACAGTTCAAAAGCATCGATTCTTCGGCGCTCAGCTTTCTTCACAGTCCAACTTTCACATCCATACATGACCACAGGAAAAACCATAGCCTTGACTAGGCGGACCTTAGTCGGCAAAGTAATGTCTCTGCTTTTGAATATACTATCCAGGTTGGTCATAACTTTTCTTCCAAGGAGTAAGCGTCTTTTAATTTCATGGCTGCAGTCACCATCTGCAGTGATTTTGGAGCCCAAAAAAATAAAGTCTGACACTGTTTCCACTGTTTCCCCATCTATTTCCCATGAAGTGATGGGACCGGATGCCATGATCTTCGTTTTCTGAATGTTGAGCTTTAAGCCAACTTTTTCGCTCTCCTCCTTCACTTTCATCAAGAGGCTTTTTAGCTCCTCCTCACTTTCTGCCATAAGGGTGGTGTCATCAGCATATCTGAGGTTATTGATATTTCTCCCGGCAATCTTGATTCCAGCTTGTGTTTCTTCCAGTCCAGCGTTTCTCATGATGTACTCTGCATATAAGTTAAATAAGCAGGGAGACAATATACAGCCTTGACGTACTCCTTTTCCTATTTGGAACCAGTCTGTTGTTCCATGTCCAGTTCTAACTGTTGCTTCCTGACCTGCATACAGATTTCTCAAGAGGCAGGTTAGGTGGTCTGGTATTCCCATCTCTTTCAGAATTTTCCACAGTTTATTGTGATCCACACAGTCAAAGGCTTTGGCATAGTCAATAAAGCAGAAATAGATGTTTTTCTGGAACTCTCTTGCTTTTTCCATGATCCAGCGGATGTTGGCAATTTGATCTCTGGTTCCTCTGCCTGTTCTAAAACCAGCTTGAACATCAGGGAGTTCACGGTTCACATATTGCTGAAGCCTGGCTTGGAGAATTTTGAGCATTACTTTACTAGCGTGTGAGATGAGTGCAATTGTGCGGTAGTTTGAGCATTCTTTGGCATTGCCTTTCTTTGGAATTGGAATGAAAACTGACCTTTTCCAGTCCTGTGGCCACTGCTGAGTTTTCCAAATTTGCTGGCATATTGAGTGCAGCACTTTCACAGCATCATCTTCCAGGATTTGAAACAGCTCAACTGGAATTCCATCACCTCCACTAGCTTTGTTCTTAGTGATGCTTTCTAAGGCCCACTTGACTTCACATTCCAAGATGTCTGGCTCTAGATTAGTGATCACATCCTCATGATTATCTGGGTCGTGAAGATCTTTTTTGTACAGTTCTTCTGTGTATTCTTGCCACCTCTTCTTAATATCTTCTGCTTCTGTTAGGTCCATACCATTTCTGTCCTTTATCGAGCCCATCTTTGCATGAAATGTTCCCTTGGTATCTCTAATTTTCTTGAAGAGATCTCTAGTCTTTCCCATTCTGTTGTTTTCCTCTATCTCTTTGCATTGATTGCTGAAGAAGGCTTTCTTATCTCTTCTTGCTATTCTTTGGAACTCTGCATTCAGATGCTTATATCTTTCCTTTTCTCCTTTGCTTTTCGCCTCTCTTCTTTTCACAGCTATTTGTAAGGCCTCCCCAGACAGCCATTTTGCTTTTTTGCATTTCTTTTCCATGGGGATGGTCTTGATCCCTGTCTCCTGTACAATGTCACGAACCTCATTCCATAGTTCATCAGGCACTCTATCTATCAGATCTAGGCCCTTAAATCTATTTCTCACTTCCACTGTATAATCATAAGGGATTTGATTTAGGTCATACCTGAATGGTCTAGCGGTTTTCCCTACTTTTTTCAATTTAAGTCTGAATTTGGTAATAAGGAGTTCATGATCTGAGCCACAGTCCGCTCCTGGTCTTGTTTTTGTGGACTGTATAGAGCTTCTCCATCTTTGGCTGCAGAGAATATAATCAATCTGATTTTGGTGTTGACCATCTGGTGATGTCCATGTGTAGAGTCTTCTCTTGTGTTGTTGGAAGAGAGTGTTTGCTATGACCAGTGCATTTTCTTGGCAAAACTCTATTAGTCTTTGCCCTGCTTCATTCCTCATTCCAAGGTCAAATTTACCTGTTACTCCAGGTGTTTCTTGACTTCCTACTTTAGCATTCCAGTCCCCTATAATGAAGAGGACATCTTTTTTTGGGTGTTAGTTCTAAAAGGTCTTGTAGGCTTCATAAAACCATTCTATTTCAGCTTCTTCAGCATTACTTTTGGGGCATAGACTTGGAGGAGCTATCTCATGTTGATGGTCATGAACGGCGGCGGTAAGGAGATACCCCTCATCCAAGGTATGGAGCAGCAGCTGTGCTTTGCTGGAGCAGCAGTGAAGAGACACCCCATGCCCGAGGTAAGAGAAACCCAAGTAAGATGGTAGGTGTTGCAAGAGGGCATCAGAGTGCAGACACACTGAAACCATACTCACAGAAAACTAGTCAGTCTAATCACACTAGCACCACAGCCTTGTCTAACTCAATGAAACCAAGCCATGCCTGCAGGGCAACCCAAGACGGGTGGGTCATGGTGGAGAGGGCTAGCAGAACGTGGTCCACTGGAGAAGGGAATGGCAAGCCACTTCAGTATTCTTTCCTTGAGAACCCCATGAACAGTATGAAAAGGCAAAATGATAGGATTCCAAAAGAGGAACTCCCCAGGTCGTTAGGTGCCCAATATGCTACTGGAAATCAGTGGAGAAATAACTCCAGAAAGAATGAAGGGATGGAGCCAAAGCAAAAACAGTACCCAGTTGTGCATGTGACTGGTGATAGAAGCAAGATCCGATGCTGTAAAGAACAATATTGCATAGGAACCTGGAATGTCAGGTCCATGAATCAAGGCAAATTGGAAGTGGTCAAACAAAAGATGGCAAGGGTGAACGTCGACATTCTAGGAATCAGTAAACTAAAATGGACTGGAATGGGTGAATTTAACTCAGATGACCATTACATCTGCTACTGTGGGCGGGAATCCCTCAGAAGAAGTGGAGTAGCCATCATGGTCAACAAAAGAGTCCGAAATGCAGTACTTAGATTCAATCTAATAAATGACAGAATGATCTCTGTTCGTTTCCAAGGCAAACCATTCAATATCACAGTTCTCCAGGTCTATGCCCCAACCAGTAATGCTGAAGAAGCTGAAGTTGAACGGTTTTATGAAGACCTACAAGACCTTCCTCTCTATAGCACCAAAATTCAACATGCCACTACACCTCACCAAACCCCTATTTCAGATCGGCAAAATGGCAATAACGATAACAAATGGACTGTTGCAAGGAATCAGAGTGACAGCATAAAACAAGAACTTCTAGCTTGTGTTATGCTATGAACAATATCGATACCATTTATTAAGAATTTATTATTATATATTATGGATACAATATGAATAAACAAGTAATGTTTGTTTCCATACACAAGTGAAATATAATACAGACAGTATTTGCTAATACATTAAGCCGATATGTAAGGGGGTGGTTTGGAAAAGGCATGGGTTTGTCCCTGGGTATTGAGTTTTTCTGGAACAAAACAGCTTTGTCTTAAGCACAGGGGTGGGGAATGTCATGCATCAATTTAGTCAATAAGAGACACAAAGTAAGCAAGGCAGAGGAGAGTGGTACCTAGATAGAATTGTCGCATGCAGCTCCCATTCCAAGAGACTCATTTTTCTAATGTCATAATTACTATTTATTTTATAGGCTTGCACATGACATATCACCACTGAAACCGCTTCTAATTTTGCTTTTATTATTAACCTCACATTTCAGTTCTTTATCAACCTTGGACAAGACTATTTTCCTCTTCATAGCATCAATAGAAAAGCTAGTTTCAGTTTGCTTTAAAGAAATTAATCTCAAAGCTATTCACACATTTTAGAAAGACCTTGCATGAGAATGTTGATAGCTGCTATTAGACCTGGAATCAGCCCTTCCCTAGGAGAGAAATCAAAGTGCAGACTTGGTGCCGTTCGATCTGAGAAACTAACAGGAAGGCCATGAAGTGCTGTTACAGAGTGGCTTGGAGGAGGAGAAATGACCAGATCTGACATTTCTTAGCTGAGTAAACTTGGGTAAGTTCCCAGATCTCTCTGTATCTCAGTTTCTTCATCTGCAAAATTGCAAACATCCACCCATCCGTTGTTTTATGTCAGATCTAGGTCTCATTTTCTGAAGCATGTGCTTGAAAGAAAGGATAAAAGAAACAGGAGAACAAAGAAGGGAGTGGGGGAGGCAGAGCAAAAGACAAAGACAGAAAATGGCATATATAGTCTGATGAGGATGCATATAGATAGAGAAAATGAACAGAATCTTTAAAATCAGGACTCACTAGCAATAGCCAGGATTTTTCATCACCACAACCTGACTTACACTCAGAACTTCGGGTTTTGGGCTCCCTAAGAGATGTCCCTTAAAGTTTTCCCAGAAACAGGCATCGAAGGAAGGATGAAGCATGAAGTATGATTATGATTACCCAACACAGTAACCTTAGGAGATAGATGCTTTCAATCTCTACTCTTACAAAGTCAACCTAAGTGGATGGATTTGATGTGAAATACCTGGGATCAGAGGCTTCGTACACCATATGACCCCACAATCCCACTACTGGGTATATAACCTGAGAAAATCATAATTTAAAAAGACACATGCACTTCATTCATTGCAGCACTATTTACAATAGCTGTAGCACTAGTTACAATAGTAATCATTACTATTTATAATAACACTGTTTACAAGGGAAGCAATCTAGATGTCCATTGACAGATGAATGGATAAAGTAGTTGCAGCACATACATACGATGGACTATTCAGTTCAGTTCAGTTCAGTTCAGTCACTCAGTCGTGTCCGACTCTTTGCGACCCCATGAATTGCGATGGACTATTACTCAGCTATAAACAGGAGCAATTTTGAATCAGTTGAACTGAGGTAGATGAAGTAAGAATGAAGTAAGTCAGAAAGAGAAAAATAAATATCATATACTAATGCATATATATACACAGAATCTAGAAAAAATGTACTGATGTACCTATTCACATGGAAGGAATAGACACAGGGGCTTCCCAGGTGGCACAATGGTAAAGAATCCACCTGCCAAAGCAGGAGACACAAGGGACATGGGTTCAATCCCTGGGTCAGGAAGATCCCCTGGAGGAAGAAATGTCAACCCACTCTAGTATTCTTGCCTAGAAAATTCCATGGACACAGAAGCCTGGTAGGCTATAGTCTATGGGGTCCCAAAGAGTCAGACATGACTGAACATACACACACACACACACACACACTAGAGACAGAGACGTAAAGAACAAACTTGTGGATACAGCAGATGAAGGAGAGGCTGGGATGAATTGAGAGAGTAGCACCGAAATATATACATTACCAAATGTAAAACAGATAGCTAGTGGGAAGTTGCTGTATAACACAGGGAGCTCAGCCTGGTTCTCTGTGATGACCTAGATGGGTAGGATGGGCTGGGGTGGGTGGGAGTGAGGCTTATTAGGGAGGGGATATATGATCCTTATAGCTGATTCACGTTGTACAGCAGAAACCAACACGATATTGTAAAGCAATTATCCTTCAATTAAAAAAAAAAAAAAAAAAAGGTAAATCCAAACTGGAAACCAGCCTGGCTTCAGCATTTGGGTAATGACTGTCATAGGTTCTGTGCTGTCTCTGGTAAGTCTGGAATATTAACAGATAATTCAACAGACATGGCAATAGGTCACCTCAATATCTCATAATAACATTACCAGACAAGATTCTAGAGCTTGTGTTGAAATGTTTTATGAAAGATGGTTCTCTTTGAGCTCAAATGGACTTCTTTTCAGACAGAACCACTTGCAGAAAGTTTATAGATCAAGTGACATTCTAGGCAATTAAGGCCTCAAAGAGCCTAGGAAGGATGCATAAACTTTCAAAAATAATTCACACTGTGGCAGAAATGCAAATTGATTGAAGTTTCAGTGTCACTCAGAAAGTTTGCTAGTCTTTTTCGGAATGACATGAAGCAGTGACAGACAATTGACAGGGACAGCCACTTCAACGGAAGTTGACAGAAGGACTGGGATGCCTTAAAAAGAGGGGGGAAATCCAGTGGGAAATAGTCATAATAAGAAACAGCTTTTTTTCCATTTTTTTTCCTGTACATTTTTACATATAGATGTTCATACATTCTCTTTTCTAATTTTTAAAATCAAAAGCCTGCCTTTATAATTATTTTTTAAGTTTTCCAGTAGTAATTACTATTGTATTTTGCATTTAAACAAAAACAACTAAATAAAACAGAGTTTATAAAATAGAACATAGGATGCCATCTGCAGAAGAGTGCTGAGAATTTAGGGAAAATGTAAAAGTGTCTATTTTTTACATCAACAGCAAGCACAAAACAAAAAGCTTAAAGTTTTTTCTTGAAAGCTCCAAAATCATAAAACTTCTTATTGGTTTCTCATCATAAACCTAAATGAATGGAGATTAGCTTGTGACTGGGTAGTACTAGGAGTTTAGAGGTGGAAAGAATTTCTGCTGTTAAATTTTACAAGCAGGGAACCGGTTGCACAGATGGGAAAAAAAGGTTTACCATCTTCACTTACGAGTAAACATCAGACACTGAGTGAAACTCTGATTCATGTCTGTTCTGCTCCACATCACTGTTGTTCATTAGAAGCGACACGCATTCCCATAGAGGAGCAAATTTCCCATGATCAGTGTCTGGACTATATTCAGTTCAGTTTAGTTCACTCACTCAGTCATGTCCGACTCTTTGTGACTCCATGAATCGCAGCATTCCAGGCCTCCCTGTCCATCACCAACCCCCAGAGTCCACCCAAACCCATGTCCATCGAGTTGGTGATGCCATCCAACCATCTCATCCTCTGTCGTGCCCTTCTCCTCCTGCCCTCAGTCTTTCCNCGGAGTAGCCTGGTGGGCTGCAGTCCATGGAATCGCTAACAGTCGGACAGACTGAGCGACTTCACTTTCACTTTTCTCTTTCATGCATTGGAGAAGGAAATGGCAACCCACTCCAGTGTTCTTGCCTGGAGAATCCCAGGGACGGTGGAGCCTGGTGGGCTGCCGTCTATGGGGTCACACAGAGTCGGACACGACTGAAGTGACTTAGCAACAGTAGCAGAAACATCTCTCAACATACTTACCCAAGTGTTGTGAGTTAGGGAGAACTAAGTTCTGGTGGCCCTGCCCCTTGCTCAGTACAGTTTGCTACCATCTGCTATTCTAGACGTAGATGGATACCAACACTTCCTGTCCTCTGTCCCTTCCAGGTCAGCGAGCCTGGGCTCCTTGCCTCTATGGCCACACTGTGATGCTTAGCAGGCTTCTTCCTAATACTGCTTTACTAGGTATTTCACCATTTCCACATATACCTGCCCCCTGGGAGCTAACATGGGGCTAGTCCCAGATTTGCTACATCTTCTGCACAGCTTAGAGCAGGGGTCCCCCAACCCCTGGGCCATGGTGTAGTACCGGTACGTGCCCTGTTAGGAACTGGGCTGTAGAGCAGGAGGTGAGTGGTGGCCAAGGAGTGATGTATTTACAGCTACTCCCCATCGCTTGCATTACCACCTGAATTCCACCTCTTGTCACGTCAGAGGCAGCATCAGATTCTCATAGGAGCACAATAAATGTAATGTGCTTAAATCATCCTGAAACCAGCCCACTTCCGCCCATGGAAAAATTTCCTGTGAAACTGGTTCCTGGTGCCAAAAATGTTGAGGACTGGTGGCTTAGAACATTGCTTCTTATGAAATGGTCCCTATGACAAATACTCTGACACCTGGTCTGTTGGGATGCCAATGTTGCAAGAGCACTCTAGTTCTCTTTTAACTCTTAAGACTATGTGGTACTGGGTATTGCTTCTTATACTCAGACAGAGCTATAAGCATACTCACCGACCCAACTAATCATTTATTTACCTGTTTAACAACTCATTCAATAAATGCTAGGCAATGAGAATGTAAAGACAGAGACATAGTTCTTGCTTTTTAGAAGCTCACAGTGCAGTAGAAGAGACCCTAGATGTGTAATGATGGCATTCAGGAAATTTCCATGAGAGTGCCTTGGGAACACAGAATAGGGTTCCTCACACTTGCATGGTGGATCAGGGAGATTGCTTGATTGAGATGAAATGACTGTTGAATGGAGTTTTTCTATGTCTTTCTTCCTCCTTTTTTCTTGAACTGAGTCACGCAGGATGTATGTCATTGGTTGAGGAAAGGAAGTGTTCCCAGCAGCAGTAAGACTGTAGAGAGCTAAGGAAGCATGTTAGAGAGTCTGGAATATTTGGGGAACTTTAAGTGCCATGTTTTGTTTGAGTATCAGTCAGTTCAGTTCAGTTCAGTCACTCAGTCATGTCCGACTCTTTGCGACCCCATGAATCACAGTATGCCAGGTCTCCCTGTCCATCACCATCTCCCGGAGTTCACTCAAACTCACATCCATTGAGTCCGTGATGTCATCCAGCTATCTCATCCTCTGTTGTCCCCTTCTCCTCCTGCCCCCAATCCCTCCCAGCATCAGAGTCTTTTCCAATGAGTCAACTCTTTGCATGAGGTGGCCAAAGTACTGGAGTTTCAGCTTTAGCATCATTCCTTCCAAAGAACACCCAGGGCTGATCTCCTTCAGAATGTACTGGTTGGATCTCCTTGCAGTCCAAGGGACTCTCAAGAGTCTTCTCCAACACCACAGTTCAAAAGCATCAGTTCTTTGTTTGAGCACAGCAGACTGTTAATGGACAGCAGCAGTGGGATAAGAATCCCTCTAAAAGAAGTTTGAAGGGTGAAGGGGACACTCCCATGTGAACCTGCAATGGTCAGACTATATTTTTGAAATGAGGGTGTCTGTAAGGTTCAAGGTAACATCTTATAGGAGCCAGGCTTTCTCGCCCGGAGGAGAAAACGTATAAAGCAGTGTGGTCTGGACAAGCTATCTAGCCTTTCAAGTTACTAACCTAGGAGGAAAATATTACCTCATGGAATTGAGAGGATTCTATAGAGTTCCTAGATGGGTGGATGCTCAAAAAATATTATTTTTCCTCTTTGTTCCCTTTGGACATAGGCTTTGGAATTGAATCTTGGTTCTGTCACAACATTATTGTGATAGGTGTTGTAACCTTTATGAAGTGCATCTCTTTTTCATTATCTATTTTGGACATCTTTTTTGGGTGTTAGTTCTAAAAGGTCTTGTAGGTCTTTATAGAATCATTCAACTTCAGCTTATTCAGCATTACTGGTTGGGGCATAGGCTTGGATTACTGTGATATTGAATGGTTTGCCTTGGAAACGAGCAGAGATCATTCTATTGTTTTTGAGATTGCATCCAAGTACTGCATTTCAGACTCTTTAGTTGACCATGATGGTGACTCCATTTCTTCTAAGGGATTCCTGCCCACAGTAGTAGATATGATGGTCAGAGGGTGACTGCAGCCATGAAATTAAAAGACGCTTACTCCTTGGAAGAAAAGTTATGACCAACCTAGTCCAAATTTGCCTGTTACTCCAGGTGTTTCTTGACCTCCTACTTTTGCATTCCAGTCTCCTATAATGAAAAGGACATTTTTTGGGGGTGTTAGTTCTAGAAGGTCTTGTAGGTCTTCATAGAACTGTTCAGCTTCAGCTTCTTCAGCATTACTGGTCAGGGCACAGAGTTGGATTACTTTGATATTGAATGGTTTGCCTTGGAAATGAACAGAGATCATTCTGTCGTTTTTGAGATTGCATCCAAGGATTGCATTTCAGACTCTTTTCTGCATTTCGGACTCTTTTCTGGGCTATATTAGGGTATTATAAATATTGTACTATGTATGTATATGTGTATATCTACATATGTATATAAATTATATTCTGATACATACTTTAACCATTTTATGTAGTTTAAACTATTGCCGCTACCATGTGACTACTAGTGATTATAAATACATATATTTATACATAAACATACAATATGTATATATACTATAAATAGTTCTACAGTAGTTTAACTGCAGTAGTTTAAACTACATATAATTCATTTGACTCTCGTGGTACAGGTAATCTATTTCAATTCATTATTTTTGAGATTTGTCAAGCTCTCTCCATGTGGGATTCACTTTGCTGGACTTCAGAACACAGTGATTAAGTCAAATTATGGCTCTCATTCGAGTTCCTTCCCTAAGCATACGTTTTCTTCCCTTAAAATTACACCTTCTAGAACCTTAACTGTTACCATAACAAAAATAAATGTTTGAAAAACCAGCAACTATTCCAGGATTTCTGCACCTTATAAGGTCAGAGAACTGCTGGGTTACAGTGTCCTGTTCACCTCCACATCCAAGAATCTATCCTGAAGAGATGTTTATGAACAATAAACTCATAAAACAAGAAGAAAGGTTCACTTCTCTCCCTCTCTTATGAAGACCTGGCTGAGGAACTGAGAGAAGCAAAAGAGAATTCTGCTTACCTTCAGGAATAGTCAAGACAATATTCCCCACCAGGGAAGCCCATTCAAGATAATATCTACATTCAAATGTTAAATAAAATCCAAGCAACAAATAGTGTTCTAAATATAGGGTCTCAATATTCAGATGAGTATAGGAAGGGAGCTCATGGGAAGTTTTTTATTTTTAGATTTTAGACATGTCTTTGATTTGCAAAGAACAAGAAGGTGGAGAAATTTTAGGGCCTGTGGAAGAGTTTCTTTGCCTTCTGCCCAACATCATTTCAATTGACTGTATAAGAAAGACCCTGTGTGCTAAATTGTTTTAGTCACGTCTGACTCTTTGCAACCCCATGGACTGTAGCCCACCAGGCTCCTCTGTCCATGGGATTCTCCCAGGAAAGAATACTGGAGTGGGGTCCCACGCCCTCCTCTAGGGGACATTGCCGACTCAGGTATCAAACCTAGGTCTCGTAATTCTCTTGCACTGGCAGGCAGGTTCTTTACCACTAGCAAAAAGTATCTGAAAAAGAACATATATATATATATATATATATATACACACACACACAATATGTGTGNTCACATCAAGATGTGTATAAGAGACAGCCTCTAGGGGACATTGCCGACTCAGGGTTCAAACCTAGGTCTCGTAATTCTCTTGCACTGGCAGGCAGGTTCTTTACCACTAGCAAAAAGTATCTGAAAAAGAACATATATATATATATATATATATATACACACACACACAATATGTGTGTGTGTGTGCATGTTTGTATGGACATGTATAACTGAATCATTTAGCTGTATACCTGAGACTAACAGCATTGTAAATCAACTATACTTCAATAGAAATAAATACATCAGTTTAAGAAAATCTCTTTTTTAGCTCTGTTTACCCACAAATATGTATTTAAAATTTAAAATCAAACTATTACTCATATCAGTTTATAAGCTTGTTGTGGTTATTAATAAAAATATACAAATGTATTAAATATAATGCTTGATACATAGTGGTCAATGAGTTAATTGTTATTATTATTAATTTGTATTCATATCATAACGTATAGCAATTGGTGATCTATTGGTACCCATCAAGACTGCTGTCTTGTAGTGAAAGTATTATTGATTTTTTTTCTCTCCTCAACACTTAACAATGTCCTTAGCAAACCAAAGGATTTCAATAAGGATTTGTTTAATGATTAAACAATGCATTTTCAACAATGGGAATGATATTTAACCTAGTTTCACTCTCATTAGTAAATTTTCAATTAGTTTGCATTACTATATTTAGAATGCCTACATATTGAGAGCATAATGCTAGCTGAGTATCCCATGAGTAAATCATCTTCTCTTTAACTTCCTCAATTTACTGGGGCAAATGAATGGAGTGTATAAATAATGTGATTTGTTTCAGAAACCTCTGCTGAAAATTCAATTATAAATCACTGGGCTTTATTTTTATTTAAATACTTGGACTTGAACATTAACATTTATTCATGAAAACTATTCTCTCTTCAGGCCTATTAAATACAATGACATTTTACTTAGAACTCATTGTAAATAAAAACAATATTATTCAGTTTTACACATGATCAAGTTTCAGCAAAATCTCTTGTGTGTGTGTGTGCATGTTTGTATGGACATGTATAACTGAATCATTTAGCTGTATACCTGAGACTAACAGCATTGTAAATCAACTATACTTCAATAGAAATAAATACATCAGTTTAAGAAAATCTCTTTTTTAGCTCTGTTTACCCACAAATATGTATTTAAAATTTAAAATCAAACTATTACTCATATCAGTTTATAAGCTTGTTGTGGTTATTAATAAAAATATACAAATGTATTAAATATAATGCTTGATACATAGTGGTCAATGAGTTAATTGTTATTATTATTAATTTGTATTCATATCATAATGTATAGCAATTGGTGATCTATTGGTACCCATCAAGACTGCTGTCTTGTAGTGAAAGTATTATTGATTTTTTTTCTCTCCTCAACACTTAACAATGTCCTTAGCAAACCAAAGGATTTCAATAAGGATTTGTTTAATGATTAAACAATGCATTTTCAACAATGGGAATGATATTTAACCTAGTTTCACTCTCATTAGTAAATTTTCAATTAGTTTGCATTACTATATTTAGAATGCCTACATATTGAGAGCATAATGCTAGCTGAGTATCCCATGAGTAAATCATCTTCTCTTTAACTTCCTCAATTTACTGGGGCAAATGAATGGAGTGTATAAATAATGTGATTTGTTTCAGAAACCTCTGCTGAAAATTCAATTATAAATCACTGGGCTTTATTTTTATTTAAATACTTGGACTTGAACATTAACATTTATTCATGAAAACTATTCTCTCTTCAGGCCTATTAAATACAATGACATTTTACTTAGAACTCATTGTAAATAAAAACAATATTATTCATTTTTACACATGATCAAGTTTCAGCAAAATCTCTTTTACCAGATTAGCTAAAATTACATGGAATTCACTTTTGTTACTTGAAGCTTGTCACTCCAACACGGTCCTGAAGATATTAGAAGCACATTTCAGGTTCAAAGCACAATACCTGAGAGGCAATTGTGCTGCATGTTACGTAAACTGGTGTAACAATGTATTTTTGTGGTCCAACACACTGCATCCAAGAACAGAGCTATATTAGTGTGACCAACTTGAACTGTTTGCCTGGAACTTGCCCAGTTTTAGAACTAGATTTCTCACATCCAGAGAAATCCTTCAGCCCTGGGCAAACTGGGATAGTCAGTAATCCTAACTGAAAAGAAATAGAATTATTTAGACCAACGATTCTTAGGTGTAGCATTTTTTGCCCCATACCCACCTCCTCCAATACACACACACACACACGTATACACACGTGCACAAGCACACACATGCACTCCCCTAGTGGTTCAACCGCATCTAGACATTTTGGTTGCCATGACTTCGGGGGATGAGCTGTTGCTACTAGGCTTCCTAGGTGGCGCTAGTGGTAAAGAATCCACCTGCAGTGCAGGAGATGCAAAAGACACAGAGTTGATGCCTGGGATGGGAAGATCCCCTGGAGAAGGCAATGGCAGCCCACTCCAGTATTCTTGCCTGGAAAATCCCAGGGACAGGGAAGCCTGGCGGGCTGCAGTCCATGGGGTCATAAGGAGTAGGGCATGAGTGAGTGCACATGCACACACACACATCTGAAGGGGAGGCCAGGGGTTCTGCTGAACATCCTCCAATGCATAGAACAGCATCCCCGCAACCTCCCCAAACAAATTATCTGGTCCAAAACGGAAACTTTGGTCTAAATTAACCCTTAAAACCAAGGGTTTTCATGCCCTAGAAAGTTTTGCTTCCTTTATCAAAGTTGATCCTACATCCACTTTTTCTCTTTTAGTTTCAAGATGCGGATAATTATTTGTAAAGAAAAAAAAATCTTTAAGTTTTTGGAATGAAATCAGTCTTCATTGTTTTAGGAATGAAATGTCAGTTTTTCACCCCAGCTTTTTTCCCATCTTCTATGTCCAGTAAAACAACTTCAGGAAACTGGCACTTAGAAGTCTTACAATCAGGCTGTTGCTCTTTGTAAGTCACCTTCTTATCTCCTTTCACCCTGATAAAGATTTTATGAGTATATCTCTCTTATTCCAAAAGCTAGGCTTTTTACTCTCCCTGAATGAGGCCTGTTTGGGTTTCATCAGTGGCTTAGAAGTTTATATCCCCATATTTGAAACTAATCTTTCTATATGCACTCTTATTTCACTCCCTCCAATGGCTCTGAATGTCCAGATCCAGGCTCAGTATAGTAGATACTATGGTACTTTGCCCAGATCCTTTTTAAGGTGGAAGCATTCATTGTCCAATTTCTGGCAATATGGGCTTCAACGTGCTCACAGCTGTCTCTCACTGGGCACTGTTTCAGCCACAGGTAATATCTGGCTGATTTGCATATATAAAGGCCCAGCAGTTATCTTGACTCAATGTGGGACAACTCTAAAGGGCTAAGTCTAAAGGCAGTTATGGTTAACTCTAAACCAGTCTGGTTTCAGAACTCCCTGTAGGATATTCTGTGGTTGCAACTTGGTCGTCAGCCAACTTCTCTCTCTGCTCAATTCTGCCTCCCTCACTTTCTAACCAGTGTTATTTCTTGAAACCCATTCCCAAGAACCCTTCTCTCCATCACAGAGCCTCTTTCCGAGGGACAGATTCTGAGCTACTCAGTGGTTCAACCCCAGGCTTGTGAAGTCTACCCTTCCTTAGATCTTTTTGGTTGAATCTTCACTTTGTCTCGTCTTGTCCATTGTCAAGAAGTCCATGTTTCAGTTGAAACCCCTGTACCATGTGCTCATGATTTTAAAAGGTGTAAGATAAACTGCTTGAAAGTCTTAACTAAAATTGGGTCTACCTTATTACAAAATTCCCTGAATCACAGAATACTAAAAGTTTAGGCTATCAGACATAGAGAACTGCATCTGTATTCATCCAAAACAGCAACCACAACAAAACCTGAGATGTAATGTCACATCCATCTCTGTTAGAACATCTGTCAAGCTAGATTGCCATGCAGTTCTTTTAAAAGCTAATAGGAAGCATCAGCAATATAAAAAATGCTTAGTGCTATCCAGACATGGCTCCTTCTGTCTAATTAAATTCCACTTCTTTTCCCAAGTTACAAATGAACTAGGAATAATATTCTGGTTGACAGAAGTCCTGTAATATTAGCAGTAAGTAGGTTTTATTCAAAATGACTTGTTAAAAGTAATTTAATATTTTGTAAGCACTCAGTCCTTAAAGATTTCCACAGTACCCAATCCCCCAGTCCCTGCCTTCACATTCCCCTGCTTCTTTATAATCACTCATCCAAGCACCTACCACCTTCTCTCATGAATCACAGGGCCCCTCATGACGTTCAATCTTCTAATTCTTGGAGCACAAACCTGATTTCTGCCAGGCACATATGAATAGTTCTGTCCTTCCATCAATCATCTGAAAGACTTGATGACTAGGGAAGAAAACTCATTCTTGATTTTTTTCCCTATCTTATTTTAAAATGTCAAAAGTGGAATCAATGGGCCACAGAAAGGGACTATTAAAAGGAAAAAAGCAGATATGGGAAATGAAGTTCATGATCCAGAGAGCGGGAATTTGCTCTTGATGTACCTGGTAAAGACATATTGGCAAAAGTGACCTAAAAGCATGTGAAAGCAGACTTCTGCAGTCCACTATTATTAGTTACACATGAATATGACATGTCCATTTCCTCTCCTGAAAAGTGGTTTTCCTCAATGGTCACAGCAAAAGGCCTCCAGTTCAACTAGAGCACCTTTATTATATTTTCCTGATCAACTCATGGAAGTTTGTATATGGTCTAATTCATTAAGGAACCCCTTAAAACTGGGCACTATAATTCCAAATGACCCCTGTATTAAAATTATACTCAGGTATTTTAATGTCTAGAAGTGATGGCCTACCAACACAGAGGGATCAATGCCATTGAAAGGAAAAACTATGCCTCATCAGACCCAAGGAGGAGCAAGGGGAAAGCCAAGGCCAGAAGCATTTATTGGGGTTTCTGCAGGAAAAGCAAGGCAGAGCAGAGCAGGGTAAATAGCTTAGGATTGGCTGGTTTTAATTATTCCAGTGGGCCTTAGGGCATAGGTACCTGGCCTTAGGTTGATTTACAGCAAATGAAGTATTGGCTTGATGTGTTGGATGCACCATCAAGAGTAGGGATGCAAGCAGAGAAGTGAGAAGACTGAACTTGATCACATTACTGCAGGTGAAGGATGATGGTGGCATGAATTAGGTTACTGTGAGTGAGTACAGTGGGTATAAAATAATTTCATACCATTTTTGGAAGTGGGTCCTTGGAGGTCTTACACCCAAGAATTCACTCTATTCTGAAATACTGGGTGGGCTTTAGAGAGGGAGAAGAAAAAAGATAGGCAGTAAAGGGAAGTGTAGCTTTTTCTCATACGCAATCCTCTGCTCAACTCTTGGCAGACAATGCAGGATTCTATCAATGCCACAGTTCTATTAACACTGAAGAGTCACTGACAGAAGCATCACAGTTGGTGGAGAGAAGGCACGATGCTGAAGAGCAGCTGCAGTGGGTGAATCTGGGAGATGATAAGATGGAGCCTCCTCTTGATACATAATAAAGGGAGGGGGCTTTAGAAGTATGGCAGTGCCATGGAGAGTGACTCCTGAGAATATACCTGTCAAGCTATCCAGGAAAAGAAAACGGACTCCAATCAGTACAGTGGTCCACACTCTGCCTTGTTCATTGGTGTTCTCCTAAGTCTTTGTACCATGTCTGATACATTGATGAGACTATTTCAGCACCAAGTAGAAGTGAAAAGCTATGCTGCCATATCAGAGTCTATATAAGAGCTTATTCGAGCCCAGGCAAACTTACTAACCCGACTGCCCATTTCTTTCAAACTGGAGAGAGACAAGGTAAGACCCAAGCACATCTTGATATCTAGAGGTAAGATAATATCATCGTGAAAACAGCCTTTGTGTCATAAGAATCAAGGGACATAACTGGCTTTTTTTTCTCCTTCTGTTGCTTGATCTTCAACTTTGTATCATATGACAAGGTAACATTTTTATGAACAAGTTGAGTGTCTGTGATCAGCCTTCCTATGAAATTAGTTTTGTCCCAAATGCCTGTTATTCCAGTTGTTAAATTACTTCACGTCATGCTCCAAGGCTTATATAGTATAGAACAATCAAACGGGAACAACACTTTGCATAGCATTAAGCGCCAAATATTTTCTGACACTCCAGTAACTGAACGACAGCCAAAAAATATGTGTTTGCTAAGCTTCCTTGCCGCCCTGGTTGCCAAGTGAGCCCAGCTTGGGAGATATTGGCTTGCCAATGTCAGTACCGTGTGAATATTGTTATTATTCTCTCTGAGTGAAGTATGTAATACCATTTCCTCTAAAGGTATTATTGATAGTGAGGATTACCATTACAATTTGTATAATTATTGCAGCACCAATAACTGAGTCCCTTTCATCAAATATTTATGTAACTATGCTGGCTCTTAACAGCAATTCGGATTTTAAAGGTGTTTGATGGACTGTTTCATAGAATCTTTGCTACCCAGCTGAATATTTAACTCACAAGTGAGTTTCCTAGGCACTCAAGAATAAGGAAAACGAGGGCACTCAATAAGATTTTGCTCACAGGTCAATGAGGATGAACCAGGGGGCATATACCTGGGTGAGAAAGCCTCCTGCTACTATGATCAGTTAATATTTTTCCTGCTTTGTATAGTCAAGTGGAATAGCTCCTCCTTTACTTTGCATCGAGTGCATATCAAAATTCAAAAAACTTTTTTTGGTAAGTGAAAGAAATGAAGGAGACATTGCAAAACTACTTAATACACGGCTGTATGGTCAAGACAGAAAACTTTTTCCTTCCGTGATCACAAAGGGCATACAAAAATCCTCTTGGAACTCTGGAGCTCAATCTCTTAGCCATTTTGAACCTTGGAGAATATCATAAATAACTTCTTGGTCTATCAAAGATTTGATGCTCTGGGGATTCTCAAAAGATTGAGAGGGGAGGTGAAGACTTGTTAGAAGAGGGTGTATGTGGGGTAGGCAGGATATGATGTCATGGGTATTTGAGTGGGGGTATAACAGAAACGAGAGAGGAGGAGCCAAAAGAGGAAAAAAAAACATTTGAATTTTTCCACGCTCTGTAGGAGAGCCATATTACAGGAGCCTGATGCCATCTCTCTTTAGGAGAATGATGCTTTACAACCTATAAGTATTTACTTAAGAAAGGGCAATAGGGTTATGTGCATTCTTAGTGTTAAATTAAAGCAGTGTCTGGCCTGGTATTAGAGAGTCCCCACCACAACTGTACCATGAAGGCAATGGGCCATTGCCTTCATTAGCAAATCTGGGCCTGGGCTAACCCTGCTCTCTGTCTGATTATACAGACTGTGATACAGTCCATGCCACTTAATCTGGACCCAGGTAATAAGCACATCTTAATTAAGATGCCCCGCTGGGAGCCAATTTAATGCAATATATATAATAGGATTTCAATTCTGGTTTAGCGTCTTTGTGTGAGATAATAGGGGTGGCTGGAGAAGCTTTATGTCACTAATTTCACAAGCTGAATACAATCTCAGTATCTCAGCATGAGTATTTTGAAAGCTCAGAGGAGAAAAAAAAAATTAAATAACATCAACTATTTTAGAATGGCGTAAAGGGAACAGCTTTTAAATGTCTTTTCATCAGTGTCTCATTTTTAGAAGCTATGTTTAAGTGCACTGATGATAGCATCCATTGATCTCCTTTCTCTTTGTGTAGGGGCTTTGTAGGCTGTTCAATATTTCTTGAATTAAAAAAAACAGTGCTTTCCCCCAATTCCTTCTTTCATAACTTGAAGGAGAAAGATTTGTCCTAATATCCCAAATTGAAGAAAAAATAAAGTAGATTATGAAGAAATCTTTAATAAAAATAGACAAAATCTTTAATAAAATTAGAGTGTTGGGGAATATGTTTTTAATGCTTTATGTGTTGATTTTTATGAAAATAGTTCAGTTTGATCAAAACTCATACAATCATCTGCTTATTCATCCATCTACCCATCTGCCCTTTTATCCACCTGTCCATTTATCTATTTTCCATTAATTTGTTTATTCAGTCATTTTATTTCACATTTTTATTGAGTATCTATAAAATACCAAACCCCTTAATAAATGCTAGATATTTGCATATGAATAAGTTAATGTTTGAGGAAGCTACCTTCTCTACAGATTATACACACAAAGCAAACTAGACTATTGATGTAAAGAGCATCAGGATGGGGAGGAGTTGGCACTTGGTCCAGAATATGGACTTGATGATTCATTATGTAAATGAGTAGGACTGGCACCTTCCTACAACAGACCCCGCCCCCTCCACATACACCATATCTTCTGCCTGTCCCTTGTTTGTAAAAAAAAAAAAAAAAAAAAAAAAAAACCTCTCATCTTGAGAGACCTGCCCTGAGTCACAAAAGCCTGGCTCAAGAATCGGTGACTGAAAAGATGGAAACATGTAGCGAAAAAAAAAGGCAAGTGGTAACAACTACCAGAAGTGGCAAGGACTAAAACAGTGAAGCAATCACATGCGGTCACAGCAGCTGTGGTTCCTCCCTGAATTACATAGATATCAGAATCTGATGCACATTTCCCAGTTATTTTATAGATGTTAAAACCCCACCAAATGGAAGAAGTTAACTGCTTGATGAATAGCTGGAGCCTCAGGATTGATGAGGTTAACTCCAATGACACCACTCTGTTATCTCATGATCAACCAATCAGAGGACTGTGCATCAGCTGATTATATAGCCTGTGACTCCTTTCTCTAACTTGCTTTTAAAAATGCTTCCCTAAACCCACTGAGAAGTTTGGGGGTTTTGAGCATGAGCTGCCCCGTAGTCCTTACTTGGCACCTACAATAAATACTGTGTTTTCTTTCACCATAGATCAGTGTTAGTAAATTGGGTAAGTGCACCCATGTTTGGTTCAGTAACAATTTTAGTAGATATTGGGAGGTGGTCTGAATCAGTGAGAAGTGACTGGAAATTGTAATTTAGAAAATTTTTTTGAAGTTCTTTCTCCTCAAGTCAGTTTTAGTCCAGAATGTTATCTGTTTCCCAAGTTATAGAATTTCATCTACAACATAAAATAGTTCCAGTATCTTAATATATTCTATTATATATATATGCATATATATAAGATATACCCACTTATATCTGTATCTTTCTGCCACACCTTAAGCTTTCTGCATGGCTTATTACTCTTACTATTTCTCCCTCCATTTATATTCTAAGCATTTTTTTCAGGTTATCCTCTTTTTTGAGAGGGTGGATAGAGAATGATGGCAGGCATCTTTTACATAACTCACTGAACTGTGATCCTCACATGAGTGAAGGCCTGGTGTACAAAATAGGAAAGCCAACTCCCTGGGGGCTTACATATTGATGAGCTTTAAGGAATAAAAGGTAGGGACCTTGAATATATAACCTCTATTCATTTCATTTAGTTTGCCAGAGACTGCAAGAAAGCTCACAGCAGTGAACTGTAACAAATGGAAACCTTGATTTCCATCACATCACAGTTTGGGGACTTGGGGTAGATGAGTTAAATGCCTATGCTTAATTTAATTAACTATTTTAAAATCAATTGCATTTATGTGACTATCTCATATTCAATAGAATATCTACCAGTTATTATATCTTTAAAACAATTATATTCTTTAAAGCAAGCCAAAAAAAATAAATAAATAAAATAAAGCAAGCCAGTACATTTTGTTATCTTACCTCACACTCTTAAACTCCATAAGTTTCCTTAGGCCAGTTAGCAAACAGCTATTCAATAAATATAACTAACTGGTGTTCTAACTTCTGCTAATGCAGATTGTATGTCATAAACCAAACAATGGCTGAGAAGTTATATTTTGTAAGCAAGTGTAGAGGAAAGGTATTAGATTGTCAGAGTGGAATTTCAAAGCTATTTCCACTACCTTAGGGAGCCAGAAATTATGAATAATAATCATACATATTTATTATAGTGTTTAAAACTTTGTAAATCATTTAATGTGCATTTTATCTGTTCATTCCAATGATTCATCTCTGACGGCCAAATCATCACTTTCCTTTTACACATTAATAACTTCATATTCTGAAAAGTTGGCATTGAGCAAATCACTGAAATAGTTCAAACACAATCATGTGAAATTTTGAACTTAGGCTTTTTTTTTTTTTTTTTTTTTTTTCCTATTTCTTG
>SJYX01000399.1:296276-308495 GCA_006410675.1 Oreotragus oreotragus | reverse complement strand
TTTTTTTTTTTTTTTTTGCTCCGAGTTCATGTGACTTCAAGGGCCTCAAGTGACAAAGAAAATCTTACACATTTGTAAGGTTTTAACGAATGGCAGTTTAGTGTCTTCCTCTATGTTGTTGCTGCACCCGTCATTCTTGCGACCCTATGGACTGCTGCCCACCAGTTTCCTCTGTCCATGGATTTTCCAGTCAAGAATAATGGAGTGGGTGGCCATTTCCTTCTCCAGGGGATCTTCCCCACCCAGGGATCTCCTGCATTGGCAGGGGGATTCTTTACCATTGAACCACCAGGGAAGCCTGGTCTTCTTCTATAGACCTTCCCTAAAACTTTTCTAAGTGACAGATAATAAAAACTAAAATAAAACCAAAGTTAACACCACTAAAGCCCTTTGAATGTTCGGCACATCATTTAGAGTGCTATGCTGTATGTTAATCATCACAGGGCTCCCGTGGAACAGCTGTTGCTGTTATTTCCATATAACTAATTAAAAGTTGAAGAGGTTAAGTGACTTGCCCGGGATGATTTAGCCTTAGAGCTGGTGTGCAGTCCCGGCCAGTGAGCCTCTTAGGAACACCAAGCTCCCCCTTTGGCTGGTGTCCATGAGGCACTAGCGTCTATTGCCTCATATATGCCATCTCAGAATTCTAAATTTTATTCTAAATTTGAAAGGCATGTACCTTTGCCTTCTGTTATTGCCTAGGAAATTGCTGTTCTGTCATTTCCCATACAGAAGCATGAAGGCTTGTCTTGAAAACCTGAAATTCTCAGCAAACCTCAGCGCATTATTATCTTTGAACTGTTTAGTCTGCTGAATTATTTCTAAGTTGTGTATCTGTCTTTGTATGCAGTTGCTGGTAGCCCGGGACAACAACAACAATAAAACACACTTTACAATTAGCTCAATGATAAAATGGGTTAATTGGAATGAATGAGGCAGCTAGAACGTACAGAAACGAAAAGTCAATCATTTTCTTTCTTCCTGTTTTTATCTTCCTTTTTTTCTTTCTTGGTCCTAACCTACCAAGGTCTCGGATCTCTCCTCTTTTCTTTGTTTTCTATAACTCTGGCTTTCTCTGCTTGAATATGAGGAACATGGTTAGAGAACCGATGTGTGGACACAGTGGAGGAAGAAGGGACAAACTGGGAGATTAGTATTGACATATATACATTACTAGGTAGCTAGTGGAAAGCTGGGGAAGGCAATGGCACCCCACCTCAGTACTCTTGCCTGGAAAATCCAATGGACGGAGTAGCCTGGTGGGCTGCAGTTCATGGGGTCGCTAACAGTCGGACAGACTGAGCGACTTCACTTTCACTTTTCTCTTTCATGCATTGGAGAAGGAAATGGCAACCCACTCCAGTGTTCTTGCCTGGAGAATCCCAGGGATGGGGGAGCCTGGTGGGCTGCCGTCTATGGGGTCACACAGAGTCGGACACGACTGAAGTGACTTAGCAGCAGCAGCAGCAGCAGTGGAAAGCTGCCGTGTATAGCACAGGGAGCTCAGCTGAGTGTCTGTGATGGCCTGAGGGGTGTGATGAGGGGGAGGGAGTGAGGTCGGAGGGAAGCGCAGGAGGGAGGAGAATACATATAGCTGGTTCACTTTGTTGTAGAGCAGGAACTAACACATATTGTAAAGCAATTATACTCCAATACTAAAATAAAGTAATAATTAAAAATAAAAACCAAAAGAAAAAAAACAACATCAACAATGAACAAACAAAAAGACTACCATTATCTGATTGATTCAGGAGCATCTCTCTTTTAATTCAAATTATTAAGAGTAGATGGGCTTCCCTGGTGGCTTGGCTGCAATGTGGGAGACTCAAGTTCAGTCCCTGGGTTGGGAAGATCTCCTGGACAAGGGAATGGCTATTTCTGAGTTTTTAAATTCTGTTCCATTGATGTCTTGTTTACTCCTCTGCCAATTCCTCTATCAGTTCCACAGTCTACTAGGCTTCCCGTGTAGCTCAGCCAGTAAAGAATCCACCTGCAATGCAGGAGGTCTGGGTTCAATCCATGGGTTGGGCAGATCCCCTGGAGAAGGCAATGGCAACCCACTCCAGTATTCTTGCCTGGAAAATTCCATGGACAGAGAAGCCTGGCAGGCTACAGTCCATAGGGTCACAAGGGTGGAACACGACTTAGTGATAAATCCCCACCACTAGTGTAGCTATATAATAATTCTTGGAATGGGGTAGACTGATTTCCTCTTTCTTTATATTTCCTTTTGAAAATTATTTTAGCTATTGTAAATTCTTAGCATTTTTATACAAATTTTAGAACAATCTTGTTTATGTCCACAAAATTGCTGGGGTTTTGACATGAATTGTGTTAAATCTGTATATCCATAGAGGAAGAATTGACATCCTCACTATGTGTGTCTTTCCATCATTAAACATAGTATATGTCTTCACTTATACAGATCTTCCATGATTTCTTTCATCAACAATGTGCACTTTTCAGTAGAAAAAAATGGTGACACATTATTATATTAACATGTTTCCTAAGGATCATCTTTCTATTCCTAGCATAAAATCACTTTGTCAGAAAAAAAAGTATTAAGAGATATACATGTTATATCTTAGCCCTGCCTATGTATTAGTCTCCCTGATCCTAATAACTGTGACTAATATAGGTAGAGTTCAAAGAGGACCAGGTGATCTTTAGGGAATCTTAGGATCACTTTTACAGTAGTTATTGTATATTGCTGACCATTTCAAAGCTGAATGAGCAAGGCCAGTGCTTCAACACCCAGAATAATTGTTTACAAGCTGTCTTTCTTATTAGATCAAGAAATTTTGGTGAAAAAAGGGAACTAGATCTCAGAATCTAAGACATGGACTAATTTTCCAAAAAAGCAAATGAGATAATATTCTCTGATGATATGTTTATGGTCTAGAAAACTTGGTTTTCTATTCTGAAGCTCACAAACTATTACAACATTCTAGGGAGCCATAAATTTGTATAGATTTTCTGGGAACTTATGCTCATTGAGGCAATCTTGCAGTTTCAAAATATTCTACAAAGGTAGTGTTAATAGCTGTTCTAAGTGAGAAATATGGAGCAATTTATACCAAATATTAGTCATCCTATCAGTAAAAGCTGGTTCATAGCAGGCATAAACAATTGAAGATGTAGCTGCTGCCACAGTATTTCAGACCTTAAACAGCTAAATGATTTGCATGAATGAATGTTGCTTGGCAATGGTTGGTTAAATAGACAAAATGTTCAGTTCAGTTCATTTCAGTCCAGTTCAGTCGCTCACTTATGTCCAATAACTGCCAATAACTGCCAAAATCTATGCCCTTCGGGAGACAGTAGAATTCCCTCCACTGTCAAGTCTTCACCCACTGGTAGCCTTCTCTGATGAATGCTTGTTTCCTCCACCAAGTGTTTACTTGGTAAGTAAAGTTTCATTCAATCTTGCACATTCCTCCTGTTGACAATGACTNTCTCCCTGATCCTAATAACTGTGACTAATATAGGTAGAGTTCAAAGAGGACCAGGTGATCTTTAGGGAATCTTAGGATCACTTTTACAGTAGTTATTGTATATTGCTGACCATTTCAAAGCTGAATGAGCAAGGCCAGTGCTTCAACACCCAGAATAATTGTTTACAAGCTGTCTTTCTTATTAGATCAAGAAATTTTGGTGAAAAAAGGGAACTAGATCTCAGAATCTAAGACATGGACTAATTTTCCAAAAAAGCAAATGAGATCATATTCTCTGATGATATGTTTATGGTCTAGAAAACTTGGTTTTCTATTCTGAAGCTCACAAACTATTACAACATTCTAGGGAGCCATAAATTTGTATAGATTTTCTGGGAACTTATGCTCATTGAGGCAATCTTGCAGTTTCAAAATATTCTACAAAGGTAGTGTTAATAGCTGTTCTAAGTGAGAAATATGGAGCAATTTATACCAAATATTAGTCATCCTATCAGTAAAAGCTGGTTCATAGCAGGCATAAACAATTGAAGATGTAGCTGCTGCCACAGTATTTCAGACCTTAAACAGCTAAATGATTTGCATGAATGAATGTTGCTTGGCAATGGTTGGTTAAATAGACAAAATGTTCAGTTCAGTTCAGTTCAGTCCAGTTCAGTCGCTCACTTATGTCCAATAACTGCCAATAACTGCCAAAATCTATGTCTTTCGGGAGACAGTAGAATTCCCTCCACTGTCAAGTCTTCACCCACTGGTAGCCTTCTCTGATGAATGCTTGTTTCCTCCACCAAGTGTTTACTTGGTAAGTAAAGTTTCATTCAATCTTGCACATTCCTCCTGTTGACAATGACTAGTGGGCTTGCTGAAGAGGCCCATTCCTGGGAGGAGGGGAAAATGAGTTCTCCTTGAGTTGAAAGGAGTCGTGGGGAAGTACTGATGGAAATAAGTACACTTAACAGATGCACATCAGTGCTGTTGACTCAAGATAATTGAACAGAAGCCCTCAGTTCCTGGGCTGATGTAGGAAGAGTTTCCTCCTGTTGACAATGACTAGTGGGCTTGCTGAAGAGGCCCATTCCTGGGAGGAGGGGAAAATGAGTTCTCCTTGAGTTGAAAGGAGTCGTGGGGAAGTACTGATGGAAATAAGTACACTTAACAGATGCACATCAGTGCTGTTGACTCAAGATAATTGAACAGAAGCCCTCAGTTCCTGGGCTGATGTAGGAAGAGAAAAGGCATCTTTACTGTGCACCAAAGGCCAGGGCGGGACATACTAACTCACTGTACTGAATCAGTTCCTTGTGCTGGATTCGTGGACAAGTCAGCACACTGACACAGAAAATTCCATGTGTCTATATGGAATAATATGTTAACAAAATTTTGGTTCAGGGAGGTTGAGATTCCTCAGTATATTAGAGAGATGTATATGTAGGAATTTCATTACATGTGGTATAAATAGCAGAGGAATAACATTAAAAAAAATTTACTCTAACAAAATAAAAGTAGATAAGATGACTTTCTACCTTTTTTTTTTTTTTTTTTAAGAAAAATGGTTGGAATGGGCCATCTCACTTTTTCTTATAGGCAACATGAGAATCAAAATTTCTTGATTATATCATTAGTTTGGGAAAGAAGAAAAATGAGGCACTGTAATGACTGAGTCCATCATCAAAACTTTAGCCAGAAGTATTATGCGGGTACTATTCAAAATCTGCTTGAATAAACAGTGTTCCCCCCCTTTTTTTTCTTAGAATCAATTCATATTGCTTTTTGTTTCCAGAGATACAGGATTATTCATGTTTTGAAAAGTAATTTAAAGTTTCTGCTTCTAAGAAACTTATAGAATATACAGAATTGAATGGAAAGGGCAGGAAGATTGTCTTAAAGTGCCCAGAAACCCTCCTTGTCTGGTCCCATGCTATTTGCTCTTTTAATTATCTGCAAGGCACATCTCAAATCTACTATTTCCACAGATATCACCATTTCCCTCAAATAAAATTATATCCAGATGTTTATTGAACCTTCTTGAACTGTATGTCAAAACTTTCCCCTACACGGCCCTCTTAATAACTCCCCTCACATCAAAATTGCTCCTACTCTGAGCCTCTGAAACTCTGTAGTCCTTTCCTGTATTCTGTTTGTTCTGATAAGATTTCCTGACCCTACTAGCATCTTCTCTTGGAAAGCTTGCTATGAAGAATCTGTCTCTTCTCCTAACCTTTAGCTTCTCTGAACACATATATACATATATATAGTCTAATCTTTCACTTGTATAGATTTAATTTTCAAAACACCCGCCATTTGTGTGTGTTGGGACCCAGGACTCCCCTTTATACACTAGATTTTGGCTTTTGCTCATCAGATAATGAACCATTTCATTTTCTCACACAGTGTGTCTACCCATTCACATCAGTAGCATACCAGTTTATGCAGCTACTTGACCGTTCATTGAGTTGTGGACAAGAGGGAAAAGTACTACATTAGTGATAAAGTGGAGTATCAAAAATTGTAATGAAATTACAAGATAGCTTCAGTATTAAAATGTATTTTGAAAGCAGTCTACAGTTAGCTGGACACTCATAAGCCAGCTATCCATATGCTTGATCTTGAAACAAAAGAGCAAAGCTAAATAAGTGATAAGAAATGCTCATATTATGTTATCAAAATTTCCATCTGAAATAAAAGGTAAAATCAGGGATAGACTCTCATGTGTTAGTTCTCTGAAACAGAATTACCATAATACTTTGTAATTCTAATATTTACAATTTGCATCTTTGAATTTTGGCTGCATTTTCAGAAAAGTATTATTCATGAGGTTGGCAAATCCCTGCCTTGCTTAGTGGGATTGATGAACAAGACAATGTCTTCTCCTTGCCAGTCTTTGGAATGGGGAAGAAAGATGCCACTCTTTTCATTTTTGTGTGTGTGAGTGAAAATGAAGGCCCTGAGGTTAAGCTATCTCCTCTAATAACACGTAAAGAAAGTAGGATAGAACCTGAATTAAAATTCAAGTTTTTGCCGTTATTCTAAGGGTTCTTCTAATTTCTTTATCCTATCTTGTATGAATATAGTTAATATAACCCATTAACATGTAGATACCTTTCCATAAGATGCCAAAGACCTATTAATCTTGTATGAAAAATAGTTATGACAATTAAGTGATATAGAGTAATCTCTGATTCTAAAAATATAATGAAAATCTTTTTTATCCATGTCCTCATAATATATCCCTCACACTGAAACCTTTTCCTTCTCTTATGCCAAATATCTAAAATGTGATTCAGTCCAACTCACAGAGTTCTTGTCTCTCTTCTTTTCCTCTTGACTTAGCATTTTATTATGTAGATGATTTGAGTTGCTACGTTTATCATAACTCTCTTGCCTCCATGTATATATAAATATTCAAATTCTACACAGTCAAAAGGACAAGGTATTGATATATGATGGAAGGATCATTCTTCGACACTAGAGAGAGAAATATTTAAAGCATTTATAAGTCCTCTTTAAAACTCTTCTGTAAATATTTGGAATTTCACAAAGGAGCCATGAATATGGACAATGTGAATATCTGTATCAGATTTTCCAGAGCAAGAAATGATCACTTTAGAATGTATCAGTAAAACAATTAGGGTAATGAATGTCTGTCCTAAAGTGAGCATTCCATCTTGGGCAGTGCTCTAATCTGTCAGATCTAACACCTAGAAGATGCTGTGGTGTAACTGAAAGCAGGGAGTAGATAACACAGTGATTTTTAAGTATCTACCCAGAGGGAAGCAATTGAAGGCAGCAGTATTTTATCGCCTCACGAGCCTGAGCTGAATCCTAGTGACTTGTGGCATGTTTACCGGTATTAAACCTCGTTAAGGGCTTCTGTGGTGGCTGAGATGGTAAAGACTCTGCCTGCAATGCAGAGGACCTGGGCTCAATCCCTGGGTAGGGAAGATCCCCTGGCTACCCACTCCAGCACTCCTGCCTGGAGAATCCCATGGACAGAGGAGCCCTGAGGGCTAGAGTCCATGGGGTCCCAAAAAGTCAGACACAATTCAGCAACTTAGACTTCCACACGTCAAACCTCATTAAACATTGTAGCCTTTTTCTTAAAAATGTGGATACAAATACCAACCCCATAGTGTGAGTTAGGAGAATACATGGTTATAAAAGAAAGTATCTGGCATAATAGAACGGATTCTCAATAACTCATATCCTTTACCTGTATCTTCAAATCCTAATGGAATTTGTGTTTTCTATTCTCAAAGCTTCAGCAAAAGTTTTTTAGATGAAAAAAGATGATATATATTTAAAGTAGCTAACGAGTCAACCAATAAATATAATGTCAATGTATGGTAAATACAATGCTGGTATACAGGCTAATGCCTAATAAAATATAGAAAATTGTCATGTAAAAAGTTTTTGGTGGCAGGGAAACTCCTATCAAGTGAATTAACATGGATAGGAGCAAGGAACAAAACTATAGTAGCAAACAGAAAGATATGAGGAATAGACCTGGAATTTTCTCAATAATACAGGTCACGGTCAGTTCAGTCAGTCAGTTCAGTCGCTCAGTCGTGTCTGACTCTTTGCAACCCCATGAATCGCAGCACACCAGGCCTCCCTGTTCATCACCATCTCCCGGAGTTCACTCAGACTCACGTCCATCGAGTCCGTGATGCCATCCAGCCATCTCATCCTCGGTCGTCCCCTTCTCCTCCTGCCCCCAATCCCTCCCAGCATCAGAGTCTTTTCCAATGAGTCAACTCTTCGCATGAGGTGGCCAAAGTACTGGAGTTTCAGCTTTAGCTACATTCAATATCTTGCAATAGCTAATAATGAAAAAATCTAAATGATATATATATGTGTATATATATATATACACACCTATAACAGAATCACTTTGCCAAATGCCTGAAATTAACACAACATTGTAAATCAACTATACTTCAGTTAAAAATTTTAAAAATAAAATGATTTCTAATCTATTAACTTCACTCAAATCAAAATGATTATCTAATTTCAAGGTAAACTGTAAAATGTTTAATATATCTGCCTAGTGAATAATGGAGAAGGCAATGGCATCCCACTCCAGTACTATTGCCTGGAAACTCCCATGGATGGAGGAGCCTGGAAGGCTGCAGTCCATGGGGTTGCTGAGTCAGACACGACTGAGCAACTTCACTTTCTCGTTTCACTTTCATGCATTGGAGAAGGAAATGGCAACCCACTCCAGTGTTCTTGCCTGGAGAATCCCAGGGATGGTGGAGCCCAGTGGGATGCCGTCTGTGGGGTCGCACAGAGTCGGACACGACTGAAGCGACTTAGCAGCAGCAGCAGTGAATAATACAGATAAACAGACATAAACACAGACAGATATAGATATTTCCAGGCAAAACATTCTGCAAGTTCCTTTAAGTAGGTTTCAATGTCCAAACTGCAGAGCAGCTTTTCTTCACTTCTTGAGTCCGTCCTTGTACTAACCACTCCAGATGCTGAGAACACCCTGAGGGTTATCTCTGATTTCAAGCTGCTCTGAGACGAACCCATGGTACATCTGCTGCGGTTAGACCACAGTCACATCTGTTTCCTCTTAAAGTGAACCTCTACGTGCAAAAATATAATAGCTCACTACCAAGATTTTTCTTTTCTGGGGAAATAATGACAATTCTTGTCCCACAATTGTTCTGTTTGGTTTTGTTGATTTTAATGATAAGATTAGTGATATTTATTTTCAATACCAGTGAACTAATAGTTTTTCTGAGTCCATTAACCTATATCTAACTTATTTATATCAGCAGAACTAAAGTCACGACAGCTTGAAGGGTTTATAATAAGTGTGCATTTTGATTTGTTCGTTACTCTTTCTAATGTGCCAAGCCTTGTTAAGAAAGCCTGCATGTGTTTAATCTGTCTTTGCAAACAGGAAAAATGTNATTGATATTTCTCCCGGCAATCTTGATTCCAGCTTGTGTTTCTTCCATTCCATCGTTTCTCATGATGTATATAAGTTTCTCTGCATATAAGTTAAATAAGCAGGGTGACAAAATATAGCCTTGACGTACTCCTTTTCCTGTTTGGAACCTGTCTGTTGTTCCATGTCCAGTTCTAACTGTTGCTTCCTGACCTGCATACAGATTTCTCAAGAGGCAGGTTAGGTGGTCTGGTCACGGTGAAAAGGGGAAATTCATTCACCAGTTAGATCCAGGTGCTCAAAGAAGACAAAACCCTGTTCCAGGGGTATTTGTTGCTGCTGTTGGTTGCTGCTTCCCCTGCTCATCCACTATGGTAGATAAACGTACAGATTTAGCTGTACCTCCCCAACCTGCTGAGCTGAAGAGAGAACTTGGATTAAAAAGTGCTTTATCAGTTATGGTTCGAAATTATGTGGGTTGCTGAACTGTTAGGCTGAGGCTTGAGTCACAATTAATTTGGAAATAAAATGGGTTAAAAGCTTTCATTCTGGAGAAGTAACTCCATAAGTTGACATAACTCACTGTCAGACATAAGCAAAATGTCCTCATTCTTTTTCCTCCCTGCCTTCCGATGATGCTGTACCAACACCACGGCTTCCTTTCGCACCAACCACCTGAACTAGAAACATGAAATCTCCTTAGTTTGTCCTCTTCTGTATCCTCTGACATCCAGTCAAATATTCCTCCATCTCACCTGATTTTCCCATCCCGTTACCACTGCACTTTCATCCAAAATTTCTCTCCTGGACATTTGCAATAGCCTTTTTCTCAGAATGCCATTTTCAGGTTCTGTCCCTGCAATCTCTCCATTTCTCTGAAGAGCCATCTTTCTGAAACTTGAATCAGCCGTACAACTCTCTGGCTTGAGCCTCTTCCATGGCATCCAATGACAATTCACACTGGAAGCTTTAGCTATGTCACGTGACTATCTTTGCAGAATCATGTAAGGCCACTTATTTCTTTTGTGAAATATTTTCAGCCATGCAGAATCGTCTGTCTTCTGAGAGTCATGGTTTCTCAGGCCCTTCTCTCTGTGCATGTGATGTATCCTTTTCCTGGAATTCCCATGTTTGAGTCTGTTGGGAAAGCATTTTTTTTTTTTTTAAAGCTCAGCTTGCTTAATATCTTACTGTTTTGTGCATCCTTGAATATCATTCCCTGCCAATCATCACTAACCTCCACCATCTTCCTAAATAAAAGATAATTCCACCCTTTGTTGAGCCCTAGAGTGTAGAGATGAGATACTCTATAGTTGTACAGCTCAGTTCCTGATGGAGTCCCTTCCCCTCCACATTATTTCAGCCAGACAAGTTAAACTTTCTGACCCCAGGTAAGCCTCAGGAAGATGAGAATGATCATAGTGCACCTACCACATTAGGCTATTGTGATTATCCAATGAGATTATTTTTGTAAATATTTGATTCTGCATGTGGCACAGATGATGTGCTTAATAAATGATTGCTCTTTTTATTATGATTACCAAACACCATAAATCACTGTGATTAGTGTTGTCAACACTGGAGGGCTTGTTTACATGCTATTTCTTTAAAAGACTTCAAGTTCCTTGAGGGAAAGAACCACATTTTCATCATTTCTTCATTCTTATACCTGTGGTCACCACACTGGTCTAGGACATGTTTTTTAAAGACATGAATTTTTTTTTTTCTAAAGTAAGATTTTTTTTTTCTTTATGACAGTCTCATCTATTGACATTCACATCCCTTGTGAGAAGGAATTTTCAGCAGTGGTATTTTAGGAAAACACAACTGTGCTATATTTCAAAAAGACATTTCTTAGATGCCACGTTTAAGTGAGAATACCTCAGGAAACAGTTTCTACACAGCAGGCTGTGAGATTAACTAGGGCTGCCCTTGGTTCAAAAGCCCAGGCAGAAGCTAGTTTATTGCCTGCTAATCTTTGTAAAGTACACTACCCTGACCATTACCCACAGGTGCCCTCAAATGCAATAAAACTCAATTACCTTGACAATATCTACTAGTAAAAGGAGAATGACTAGTAACTAAATTTTTTTTTGTTGTTTAAATCAAATGCTTTGGGAAAAGACCCCTTGCTATCTAATCATGAATCAATATTACCCAACAGCATTTCATAGGAAATAAAACTTTGAAATGAAGAGCCCCAGATAACCTAATTCACATTACAAATACCTCTTTGGTGATTTCTAATGAGAGTTACTAAAATTAGATTACTGCATGCAAGAACCATAGAAATGTTCATACATTTTGACCCAGAAAGCTCAGTATGGAAATTATTAGTATAATCAAACAAATTAGGATGCCGTTTATCCCATAGTTTTGGCAGGAATATTAAGTGAGAAGAAACATGTAGTCTCATTTGAAAGCACCTGCTATACTTATTATCTAGTATATGTTTAGAGTCTAAATGTGTTTCCATGTTTTCTTTTGTCTTCCTTCCCTAAAGAGCAGCTTATTGTCTATCTGAGAGCAGTTTACTGGCCATCTATAGATAGACGTTCAATGTTTTCCCTCTTATAAGTAATTCCCCCATAATATATAATCTTATATTAGGTTATATGAGACTATATAAGGTATCATTATAAATTTATATGATTATATAATATATAAGATTTCATAACATATACAATTGTATATCTGATTAAATATCAATATATATGACTCTATATTATACATACACACACACATCTTTCCTCCTTCAAGGGACTTTCAGTTTTAGAAATAGCTTGAGAAAAAGTCATTAACTTAAGGTAACAGCAACTGTTTATTAAGCACACTGACTTGTAAGTCACGCATATGTGTGTGTGT